>JAFIRS010005719.1:0-50720 GCA_018342105.1 Gonioctena quinquepunctata | reverse complement strand
GTTCAGGTCACTAGATGACGAAGGTTATCCTACGATAGCCGCTTCACATAAAACGGAAGTGACGTATCTGCCAATATGGACTAGGTAGTCAGAGGCAAATTGCCCATATCTATATCTATACTTATGATAACTTTCCTAATGAAAACTTTTTGGTGTACTCGATAACGAATAGTGACAAGACACAAGACAAGAGATTCTTGCCACGTCTTGTCTTATTCAAGACAAGAGGAGGATTTCTCTCGGAAAGATTAAGATAACAGAACACAGGAGGAATATTTATTCTTCAGCTATGAAAAGTATACTTTCATTAGGTTTCAGTGATTATATCTATATATATATATATATATATATATATATATATATATATATATATATATATATATATATATATATATATATATATATATATATATATAGAGCCCGAAACACGTGTCTACGGTTGGCACTTTTCTCTGAGGGCTATGTCCATTAAATTCCTTCCATTTTGTTTTTAACAGTCCCCTCGATATTACTCTCTTTCTATATATATATATATATTCATATATATATATTTATATATATATATATATATATATATATATATATATATATCCCCGTTTTCAAAGTTCATCAGAATATATCCAGGAAAAAACATTTTATTCTCAACCACTATGTAATATTGACATTTTTGACTTGTTAAGAGATTTGAAAATGTCAGTTTTTTTACTCATTGTCCAAAAAGTTGAAAAGTGACATGAGAACTGTCACTCTCCACCCATGGACGAAAGTAGCTACATTCCACCCTCTAATTTCCACCCTGGTGGCAATACAAAAACGATATAATTTAAAATTTTAAAATTATTTTTTGCATTGATTTTTTGCTCTGATATATTTTCAATTCATATATTCATAAGTAACAGCAATATCATTAAACAAAATGAGCTGAAAGTACTCGAACTAAACAAAGAGTAACTACTCATTAAAATTAATAGTTAGGTTAGGGCGATTAAAACATTTACAGAAATTGGTAGATCTGTCTAACACTGATTATTCGTGGAAGAATCAATGTAACCTTTCGCAACTATACCGGATTTCCATCCGACTAATCATTCAAGTTGTGGAAGATCCCCTCCATTGTTAGCTAGCTAGTTCGGTGAAGTTCTTCGGGAGCAATGATCAAACGTTCAGATTAAAAAAACGTGCAATATCTCCTGGGAATTGAATTATGACCAACTAGTTCTTTCGTGAGCTTGTCGGAACGAAATTTCACAGAAAATCAAGTTAAGGTGCGTCCTGACTTGAACATTTCACCGCGAACGATTAGAACCAACAAGGCGAACGAACCGAATAGTGAAGAAAATTCCTCGAACAGAACAGAACGCGCAGAATGTTTTTCGAAGCTCGTCAGTAAATCGAATTTGCTCAAAAGGATTTATTGTTCGCCGAATAAGTTAGCGGACAGGTGTTGTTACCATTGGTTGTGTTCGGAGTGTTCCGAGCGTTCGACCTTCTTTCCAATTCACTTTTTAATGGATGAAGTTTTCGAAAAATATCTTATTTTATATAACCCAAAGCATGGTTTTTATTAGAAAAAACATTGTTTAAAAAACCTAAAAAACACGCTCATATAGCAACATGGACTAAAAAGTTAAAAATAATAAGAATAAAGTCATTCACCAAAAAATGTTCTCTTTTGTAAAAATAGCGTGAGATGTTTGAATCAGTTATCGTAATATTATTATCAAAAGTAAGTGAAAATTTCCCCAAGGTTTTTTACATACGAGAAAATTTTTTGGTCAATGACTTTATTCTTATTATTTTCAAATTTCAAGTACATATTTCTATACATATAAGCGTGTCACTTTAGTTTTTCAAACTGTAATTTATTTTTTTAATTTTTTGTCCATATCGCTACAAAAGACTAAAGAAGACTGAAAAAGACTACGAGAGAAAAAATCTTCGATTTATTTATCCATATGGGATTGATATGTTAACCAAATTTTGGTGAATGTGTTGAAATCACCCATATTTATGTGATTCGAATTATTTTTTTTCGACGATCTTGGTGAGAATCATTGTATTTTCATTGTTTCTAATACGTGTGCAAAATTTCAAATAATTAGGGCTTCTGGAAGTGAGTGAAAATTAATTTCCAAGATTCTGTTACGAACATACTCAAACACACATACAGATGAAGCTGATAAAAGCGTGTTGATGAACTAAAAAACATAACGTTTGGGTTGATTTATCAAAAATAATGGGGTGTGATTATGCGGAGGTAGAAAATAAAAAGTCTCTTCGCGAGTTTTAGAGAAGAAATTTTTTGGTGGTTCTTTTGTCCTTTTTTAATATTTTACATAAGATGAAAAATGCACCTTATACTATCAACAAATCCGTATCCATATTTTCTCCTAGCCTACTCAACTAGGCCAATCAATAGAGATGTTCTGCTCTATTGATTCCGTGACAAAAATACTACCAGGAAACCGACTGTGCCATCATACGGAAGTATGTTATATCTTGCTATGTTTCCTACATGCAGGTGTCATTGGTAAATTTGTTAAGAACATTCAAATGCAAAAAAAAATTATTTTTGCCTGTAACATGTGAATTGAAAAAGCAATATAGATGCCCTCAATGGACAAGTCGTAGAGAATCAAAATATAAAAGAAATAAGTTTCAGCGTAACTCGATCGGATTATTAGTAAAGGAGAAAAACAGGAAAAACCAGAAAAAAACAGCGTTACTAAAAGAAATTATTACTACACCACTTTTTGAGTTGTAGTGCAGACTTTTCACGACATGGTAGAGATTAATATGTACTTTATGTGTGAGAAATTGAGGCGCTGTCGGATCATTAGTTTTGGTATAATTGCAATCTGAATTTTTCAATTCACTTTATTGCAGCAGACTTGGATGCTCCATAGGTGGTCCGATTTCAATTTTTCAAAAATATTTTGTGAGTAGAAGTCTAGTACTACAAAATGAGAATTCTCATTTTGCATATAAATGTTTGCAAACTAGTTGAAAAATAGTTGCAAACATGACCGAAAATTGGAGAGTGCGTGAAAGCGGCTGAGTAGTGCGGGTAGAGCAGCAGTCGCGGGCAAGCGTATGTATAGTAATACAAGTGAGCTGCTCTACCCCCACTCCTGAGCCGCTTTCTCGCATTCGCCCGTTTTCAGTCATGTTTGCAAGTATTTTTCACCTATTTCGCAGCATTTGAACGCAAAATGAGAATAGACGTTTCGTAGTACTATATTTCTCCTCTCAAAATCTTTTAGGAATATTGAAATCGAATCAATTATGGAGCATCCAGGTCTGCTGCAATAAAGTTCGTTAAAAAATTCAGATTGCAATTATGCCAAACCTAATGATCCGACAGCGCCTCAATTTCTCACACACAAAGTATATATCAGTCACTACTGTGTCGTGGAAAGCCTGCACTGCATCTCAAAAAATGGCGGAATGATTCTTTATTTTTTAAACGCTAATATTTTCTGGTTCTTCCATTTTTTCTCCGTCGTGCTGAGGCCCATTATTTTTGCATTTTGATTCTCTACAACTTGTCCATTGAAGGCATCTAGATTGCTCGATTAATTCTCATGTTACAAGCAAAAAACTAAAAAAAGATTTTCTGCATTTAAATGTTTATAACAAATTTAGCAATGACACGAGTAGGACACATAACTGGATATAACTACGGACCGTTTTCCATATGATGGCGCAGTCGGTTTCCCGAAAGTATTTTTGTCACGATAAAATCTCTATAGATTGGTCTTTACGTAAATATGAACTTCCGACAGCGAATAGTTTAAGCACCTGGAAACGCAACGAATACCGCAAGCATGCTGAACGCAACGATAATTTTCTCGCCTTGTTCTTTTATGCGCGCTCTGCTCGTTCTGTTCGTTCACGGTAAAATGTTCAGGTCAGGATGCTCCTTTAGATGCATCAACCTCACTTCTTAGGTTGTAGTACTTTTTCACTAATCTACATTGGTGATTGTGCATTGGTCAAAAAATGAAACCGATGGTTGTTATTGTTGAATATATCGACTTACAATTTCAATTTATTTACTCTATATAAGGTATTTTTGATAGATTAGTGTGATTGACATTGTCAAATGAAAACTGTTTAACAAAAATTTAACCGACGAAGAAAAAAGAAACTTGAAAAGCAAAAAATATAATGAACCTGTTTAGTCTTGATAACTAATTTTGAGTCGGCGCCAAACAAACAAACAAACAAGTAAATTCATTACGTGGAGCGTAAAATGAAGGCAGCGGGTTGCGCGGCGCGTCCCTTCGCCGGAATTTGCCGAGCGTTCTCGAAATTGATATCAGCGAGACAGCTGCATCAACCGACACACACGTGAGGGCACACATCGTTGCGAATGGTCGTGCGGAGAGTGCATTTTTGGAATGTTGTTGTTTATCGCTGGAGATTTCACGTTGCATTTTTATATTATCTTGGTTTGATCATTTCTTCAAAGTAATTTAATGGTCTTCGTTGATTGTTTGTTTGGCGACGACTCAAAATTAGTTATTTACATTAGTTCTGGGGCTTTTTTATCAAGACTGAGCAGGTTCATTTTATTTTCTGCTTTTCAGTTTCTTTTTTCGTCGGTTAAATTTTCTGTTGAAAAGTTTTTTATTTTTTAATTTTTTGTGGCTAAAATCTACGAATTGTTACTTACTTAATTTGTATTACTTTTGAAATACTTACTCACCTTACTTCAACTATTAACTGTTATATACTATAACTTGCTGGTACCAGCGACTTCGTCCTCGATGAACTTTGTATTTTTTGTGTCGACTATTACAAATTCACTCACTCCTTCAGCGACGGAATTTATAAAAACACTGAAAAAGGTGTTTCTTTATCCCTCACAAATACCTCAAATTCCAATTTTTATGACCTTCTGTTGAAACTAACCCATACAAACTTCCACCCCTTTGGGGATTTAATTTCTAAAACACAGAAAAATATATTTCTTCTATTTGTAACAAAGACTTCAGATACCAATTTCTTTGATCCCAACTTGAAAACTAACACAATTCCTATACAAACTTCCATTCGCAATTCAACCTCCATTTCACCCCTTTCGGGATTAAATTTACAAAGAATCCGAAACACATATTTTTTTATTTGTATCAAAGACCCACAAATACAAATTGTCATGATCCCATCTTTAAAACTAACTATACAGACTTTCAACCCTCATTTCACACCTTTAGGGATGAATTTCCAAAAACCCTGAAACACATTTATCTTTATTTGTGGAGAAGAGCCGAAATACTGATTTCCATGACTCTTTTATTTTTCTGTTACCAAATCCAATTGGGACCCACTTTGGAGCATACCCTATACAATAAAAAAGGAATAATCTAAATCGGATAACCCAGTACAAAGTTATTCCCCATTTTCCTACCCTTAGGTGTAAACTTCGAGGTATACACTATCCATTATAATCGGACTACTCTGTAAAAAGTTAGGCGTCATTAGTAGTAGGCGTCGACTAGATCACCTCCTTCTTTTTTTTCGTCGGTTAAAAAAGCAGTTCAACTTGTCCATTTCTCAAGTATCTTTTTCAACAAATACGTTAATCCATTATATGATTCCAGTAATCGAATATTCGTGTACAAGAATAATTGATTGATAACTCGTTTGAATTCTGCGGATCAATTGGATAAAAGTGAAAATGAATTGGAAAACATGGCTTCCTCGCCTAGATATGAAATTTCTTGGCAAAGGAAGGAGCCTTACAAAGGAGAAAAGGATGGGAAGGAAGGAGAAGCGGAAACGTTCGCAACCAATGGCACAAAAGCAACAAGTATAATCGTTCAACGTATTTCCGACAAATACATTGACTATGTTTGTAGACGATGTGGTAACTTGATTACTCTCGTTTTAGAAGTCCATCGTCTCAAAGGATTCTAAAGGTCCTCACTACGTTTCGAATGCTTGTATCTGCAATCGTTTTCAGGTGAATACTGACAAGTTTAGGTACAACTTACCAATTTATATGTCTGTCGGTGCTATGATGCGTGTAATTCCGCCATGTGCAGTGATGCGTATTTTTTTGCGTGGTGTGGTGATGCGTGAAGCTCTCGCCTCTGCAGTCCGCCAGGAAGAGCAATTAGTGGTTTCCATACGTTCTTGATCTCAACGTTTGGTTGACTGAAGGCGTTATTGGCTTCGATGTATGTCTGAGAGGCGAAAACGGCGAAAGCAGTGATGGAAAATCTTGATGAAGTATTCAACCGAAAGAGCCCGCTGAAACGACTATACATCATGAGAAACATAATGCAGCTGAAGTGCACTGGATATCTTCAGGATAGATTGCTCAGGGACCTTGAAGAGGTCGGTATGAAGTTTGGCGAAACGGATAAAATTGGTTTCTACTCCTCACAATGCTCGAGAAGTTCGGAGTTGTTATTACATCAATTGAGACAATAACAACGAAAGTTAGTATGTATTTTTCAAAAAGTCGATTATTAGATTCCGAATTGAAATCTGAAGGAAATAATACGGACACTACGAATAGTAATTTTGGTTTCCAATTCAGATTTCCGTAGATGAAAGTGCTCTCGATGTTATCAGTGGGGACATATCAAACGGAATTCTGAAAAATTTTCTAATAGAAATGAAGAGGATGACAGTAATTATCAAAACAGAAACTTTGTTGGAAGTTTGTGAGGTAGTTTCCGTGGTAGAGGATATAGACGTTGCTCAAGAACAAATGCGTATTGCATATCAGGTGAAGATGAACAAGAAAAAGAACGCGATCAAATCGTAACTGAAGTTTTGATTTCAGATACTGAAAAAGAATCTCATTCAGGAGGTGGAGTTGTAAGTGGAGCCACAGACCACTTAGTCGAAGAATATGTCACAAAATTCATGACACATTCAAAATTTGAATGAAGATGTCAAAATTCGGATTGCAAATGGCGGAGAATTAATCACGTGGCAAAAAGGAAATTTTAAACCTGTGAACGTGAACGCATTGATTGTTCCTTCGTTAACACAAAATCTATTATCAGTTTAAAATATTATGAATTCTGGAATGAAGGTTATATTTCCAATGATAAAAACTTCAGTTTCAATATGAAATGTCAATGGAACTTGTTTGCTGCCGATTTTCCCATATATCCAAATGAAAATGCTCTAGTTTCAGACGAAATGTGGTATCAGAGACTCGGTCATCCATGTGATCTGATTATGATAAAGTTGAGAATATATACGAACAAAAAATGTGAAGACGCTGATGATGATGATCAATGGAGAGGTGCCATTGATAGAGAAATAAGTGCACATGAGAAACATGGTACATGGGAACCAGCATACCTACCCTCGGTAAAGCAAGCCATTGATACAAGATGGGTGTTTACAATAAAACAAGACGGCACCGAAAAGGCACGTTTGGTTGCCAAAGGCTTCCAGACCGAACCGTCCAATGAAGTCTACTCGCCAGTAGTGAGACATTACAATATCGATAACCTATGCCCTACAGGAGAAATGGGAAATCAGACAACACTCGATATTCCTACAGCTTTCCTGAATGGCGATCTTGATCTGGACATTTATATCAAAATTCCTGATGGAATCAAATGTACAAAGGAAAACGTTCTCAAGCTGCGCAAAGCTCTCTACGGTTCAAGAGAAGCACCGCGAAAATGGAACGAGAAATTCATTATTTTCGCAGAGCAGCACGGAATAAAATGATCACTTTATGACTTTTGAATTAACGTGGGACCAGATGTTTTTCTAATAATTTGGATAGACGATATCTTGGTTTTTGGACCTAAAAGTGATGAGATGATCAAAGCACTCAAAGAAGAGTTCAATACAAAAGACCTGGGAATTCTACGTCAATTTCTCGGAACAGACTTCAAAATTGAGGAAGATATATGCGTGATCTCTCAAGAAAAACTGATACACAAAGTGCTTGTTGAATTTAACATGGAGGACTGTAAGGGTGTAGCTACTACAATGGAGCATCATTTTCAGGCGACGGACAATATTTCACTAACAGTATCTTATGGACAACTCATTGGAAGCCTCATGTACATTACTGTCATGAGTCGACCTGACATAATGTTTTCAGTTTCGTTTTTGAGCAGATTTATTGACAAGCCTACGCAACAACTTTGGAATGCGGCTAATCGCGTTTTGAGGTATTTATACCAAACTAGCAGTCTGAATCTGATCTATAATCGCAAATCAAGTGATAACGTGATTATTGCATACTCTGTCGCAGACTATGCATATGATATGGATGGAAGAGTGTCAGCAGTTCAGCTGTCTTCTACAAAGAGAGCTCGGTATTTTGGCAGTCGAAGAAGTAAGATTGTGTTGCCAAATCTACTTGAGAATCAGAGTATCTAGCAGCATCGCAAACTCCTTCAGAAGTTGTTAATTTGGTCGGGATCGCAAATCAATTGAATCGAAATCGTAGTTAGGCAACAAAAAGAATCCATAGCTACGAAAATAGCAAGAGATGCAAACACATCGATGTGAAGGCACATTTCATCAAAGATCTTGTGGAAAAAGATGTTATTAATGTTGAATAAGTTTCTACGAATGAAAATACAGCCGATATTTTAACGAAAGCGTTGCCAAAACAAACATTTGAATATTTTTGTAAAAAGTTGAATGTTTCTTGAAGTTTTTGATAATTTTGTATTTTATGCTATCACGATATATTTTTTGAAGGGTGGGAATTCAAAATTTAGAGGGGGTGTTGAATATATCAACTAACAATTCTAATTTCTCCACTCTGTGTATGGTATTTTTGATAGATTAGTGTGATTGACATTGTCAAAAAAAGCAGTTCAACTTGTCCATTTCCCAAGTTCTCGTTCAATGGATACTTCTATCTATTATTTAATTCATCAGTTATTGAAAAAATGTCCATTGCAACGGAGTTGAAAAGCCTACCACGGAGATGATTTTCAAAAGGCGACACTTTCTGGTTCCTCAACAAACCGTACGAACACAGAACATTTATATTCCATGATTTTTTTGACAAATCGATATCTCCCGAACTTATTTGGGCTTGTACAAGAAATTTCGGGAAGATGACCTCCAAAAGGCATTTACAGTGTGGCAATATTTGATTGATTGACAAACCATATGAACACATAAAATGTATATTCTATGATTTAAAAAAACTCAATATCTAATAAATTCCGTGAAAATGATCTACAAATAGTGAATTACATTGCGCTACTTTTTGATTCCTTGACAACCAGTATAAACGCAGAAAATTTACATTCCATGATTTTTTTGAAAAATCTTAATTTTCCGAACTAAGACGAGCTGAAAACAGAACATTTCGGTATCGATTTATAAAAAATTTCATGGAATATCAATTATCTGTATTCCTACAATTTGTCAGGGGATGGAATGGTAAGTGCATCATTTGGAAATCATCTTCCTGGAATTCCTTGAAGAAGCTTGTTATAGTTCGGGAGATCGGGAGATCGATTTTTCAAAATAAGTGTGGAGAATAAATTTTCTGTGTTTGTACGGTTCATCAAGGAATCAAATGGTGGCACACTTTAAGTGCATCCGAAATTTATTGAACAAGTTCACCTTAGCTCGAGAAATATCGATTAGAAAAAAAAAATTAATGGAATATAAAATTCTGTATTTCTACAATGTATCAAGGAATGGAATAGGATCACACTGTAAGAACACACTTTGAAGATCATTCAGCAAAAATTTCTTGAACAGGCTCATCGTAGTTCGATAGATATAGATTTTTACATCTCCCAGAAAAAATAATACGTAGTAGTTCCGTCAAATTATCGATACTATTTTTTTTGTGTTGAAAACGAAAAAGATATGACATCTCAGGAAAATTGTATTTTTCCTGGATTTGCTTGTGAATTCCACATATTTTTTCCCATTTCCAAATTTAATTTTTCAAACAAAATGTATAACAAAAATATTCCTTGAACACCCATTTTCCAATTTCAGCAGACATATTCGTATATGAGTCGCTGTAGTTTGTCTAGTAAATCGGGAAATAGTGCACAACAATTTTGATATATTCCCACTAACACTAATGATGAAGGACGCCCTATCTTCGCCGCTTCATCTTGGAAATGATACCATTAAAAAAACTGTAACTGTTTTTTTCAAGCTGCATGTTGTTATTTGACCATCGGAATTGAAAACATATACAAAACAGAAAATTATTGTGTTATTAGTAGGGAAAGTGTCTTTTTCGATGGTGAGCGTGGAGATTGACCTATCCACCCAGATACACCTTCAAGCAAAGCGATTTTTCCCCGAATGAAGAAACGTGAAATTATATCGGAATCATGAAATAAATACTTATTCTACTCCTATTTCGGCGAAGTGTTGACTTTCTCGGAATTAACGTGGCATTCATAATGATCATCATAATGACGAATGAATTTGACAGCATATGAAATAACTTCAACTTAACACTAACTCAGTTATTAAATCTCATACATTAAATCTCATTCATGATATTTGAAGAAAAAAGTTGATATTAATGAATTGAAATTGTTATGAGCTCATAAATGAGAATGAGGATTCATGTCTGCCCTCCGAAAATACCGCATTGCAGGATTTTGTATTGGTTAATATGGATGGTGAAGTGGGTTGAATTAAAGAAATATTTTTGAGTGAACGAAAATGTGTGTTGCGACAGCCCAAATTCAAATTCTAAAAGGAAGCTCTTCCAAAAATGCTCATTATTGAAAGAAAAACATATCTGTACCGCACATTATATTATGAAGTTAAGGGGAGTTTGTAATTACAATGATCTAGGCATACAGGGTGTGCTGAAAACTGAGATCACAGCTGACAATTTGGGACACTACGAATGAGTTATATAATAAAAAAAATGTGTGCGGTCGGGGGACCCCCGTCAGGAACGAAGTTCTTTACGCGGCTTGCGGTAGGTGTTGACTGCTAGAAATCTTCACGTTATACCAAGCAATACTATACCTATTTATCCTTTTTCCAAACTCCTCCGCTATAGTAAAAGGTATTTTATTCTTGATAATACTATTCGTTATGTTATATCAAATTCACGTGCCAAATATTCAATGTAAACCATTAGTCCAACTTCGGCGAACAAAAAACTTGAGAAATTATGACCAAAAAAGGATATAATCGTTATAATGAAATATAAAAGAAACAGCAATATCTTCCACGTATTACCACTCAACAATAATATCCGACTTGTATTCGCATAGTTAACCTACCGCTCATGTTCCAGGGTAATATCATAAGTGCTAGGGGTTTTATCGCTCAAATTTTTTTGAAATTTTCGAGAAAGAATTTTGTCTGGAAATTTTACCGAATGCGATTTGCGGTTTTATTATATGATTAAACCATGTTAGACGGTTATCTAGTTCGTTTCTCTGTTCTAGGTATTCACTTCCCCAATTTTCTTTTTCGTTTTCCTATATTCTCACCTCTCTGGCCCCTAGTGGACCAAGTGTGGCCTGCTCTAGGTATATGGGCCCGGAGCTTGTTACTAATGGGTTTGTTGTTTTTTCTTTTTTATTTACTGTTACATTATTTGTTTGTTTTCCCCTTCAGGATTTGGATTGATTCGATCAATTCGTATTATGCTAGCTCCCGGAGTTTTTCGCACTTCCGTGTCGCTTTTCGATTCTATTTTATTCTCTTTTCTGGGTTTTGTAATTCTTCTGGGTGTTTTGAAACTTATTTCTTCATCACTTTCTTGGTTTTCAGTGTTATCTATTTTTCCTATATTTTTAGTGGTTTGATTCTCCCTCTTGTGTATTTTAATTTTCCACAACTGTTGCCTCTGGATTTCGTTGGAGTCTAAAATGTGGAGAACATAGATTTTCTTCGAAAATGGATTCTCTGCTGTCCTTTTATCATCCTCCATATCACTCCCCATATTTTGATTTGTTGGACTCACCATTTTTTCTGCATTATTTTCTCACTTTGAAAATGTTTGGATTTTTTTGTTGTTTGGAAAATGTGATGAACAAGGCAGAGGTTTTTTAGCGTCTTTTCCCCATCCTCCTTACCATTTCCCACATTTGGATGGGTTACACTCACCACTTTCTTTCCGTTTTCTGTTTCACTTAGTGTTTTTGAACTTTTTTCAGTGTTTTCATACTTTGCGCTAACCTCGGCTCGGCGGTCTTTTCGGCCTCGGACCCGGAGCCTGGCTCTCCAGTGTATAACGTTTAATATTACTATTCTTTTCACTTCCACTCTGTTTAGAAATGTAATCATTGAGTTTTTTGAGTTTTTCGACTTTACTTGGGGGAAAGTGATACACTATATCGCATCTTTTCCGGTGTTCCGAACAGCTGTCGATTTCGCTGTTTTTTTCGATGTGAGTTTTGCCAACACACTGTTTTTATCAGTTTTGGTGGTTTGGTTTGGTGAAATAATGTCTTTTTCTCGGCTTTTGTCACACTGGCAGATCCATCGTGGCTCTTGTTTTCAATTTATCCACGCTTTATTTGCGATCAGCACCTCCATTGCTGTATTCTTCCCTTGGGGGGTCATTTATTTAACTTTTCCAGCAATTCAGCTATTGTTGTTTGTGACCATTCAATTTTTATAAGCGTAATTGTTTTCACTTTCGTGGGTTCCGGTAAATCCTTACCTCACTTTTCCACTCTGGCCAACCAATACGGTCAAAATTCCCGTACTCAATGGGTATTAAGGGTCACAATGGCCTGCAGTTTTCCAATGGCCAGATATTTTTACTTTCAATAGGCATTTGGATCACGTTCGGCACACTATTCTATTGTTTTTAAGTTGACGAAGGAGTTTATAATTCACTTTTCCAACACTTTGGGGTTTATATGGCACTGAATTTCACGAAATTCGCGAAGCACGTTGAATCTCTATCAACTACAAAATGACACAACTGAATTATTCATTGCCTTACTTGAGAAACTGAGGCTTTCTAACATGCTGAAAAAGGTATATTTGAATTCAAATATCAAATCACTGTATGGTTCAAAATCCTTTATTCCATCAAGTTTGCATTTCCTGTTTCCCAATATAAGAATTGAATGCGTTGACATTGAATTCTTACAGGACCAAGTGTAGTTGTCACACATATTCGCATATAAAAGAAAGAGACAGAGAGAGCAGAGAGAGAGAGAGAGAGAGAGAGAGAGAGAGAGAGAGAGAGAGAGAGAAAGTCTCATATGGACGGGGCTTAACGCTTTTTTCTTACGTTACAATTTCTACCCCAGCACCTAAAGGAACTTCGTTCCGAAAACATGTCACAGTAGAATACTCAAAAATTAAAGAGGCTGGCTAGGAATGTCAATTTTGTTACAAAGATTTGAGCATGGGGTAGTCTGCGTCAATATATTTTCAATTGGCTTCAATGGAACATGAAAATTATAGAGAGTCTGAATGGACTATGTCTTTTTCTCCGTAGCCTACTCACTGCTACTAACCAATACAATAAGTATATGTTTGGTTGAATATCCATCAGAAAACAACTACGTTCGTATTACCCACCGGTTTCGGTGTGTCTCCCCTCATGAGTGAAATGATCAATATTCTAGCTACTTCTTAGTTGTTTACATTGAGATCCAATCGGGGTGACCACCCGTATACCGGTTCCGAAGTTTTTGCCTATTACAGGGTAGGTCACGCAGAAAACAACTGATGACTGCGAATCTAGACGTCTTGGAGCACACGTGGAAACTGTGGAATACATATTTCTACTTCCGGCCTCGAAAGGTGTACCTGAGTAATGCTTGATACGCTTTGTAGTAGATTTGAATTGATCAATTTATCCGGGTTCATAGGCATCATTAATTGCCTGCATGACCTATGCTGTGCTGATGAGGGGTGACAAAATCGGTTAACAGGTGGTCACCTCGAATTGAATTGATATGATTAGGACATTTTTCAGCATATATGATGCACCAAACAGATGACGAGAGTTGAACTGTGTTTACAAGTATCATTTCTGGGTTTGGAGAAAATAGACAAATTTTCCTCTTGATTTTCTGAATCTATTCCCAAGTTAGAAGAAAAAATTCAAAAATATTTTATTCAAAATAAATCAATAACTATCTTAGACAAGAACTCTGTTCGTTTGGAATCCAAAGAAATTTTATTTGACAATGCATTAGAACAATACTTATATTTTTTTATACCGCTATCCACTGGGGAAGAAATAATATACATGTTGCTTTTGATGATCTTTTAATCTGTGTCCTAGATAGAAAATACACTTTGATCGATTGTCTTGAAAATGAAATTCTGGAATGTTTCTCTTTGGAAAATAAAATGTGTGAAACGTACCTACTGAGGGGATTAATTCAATGCAAATTTCTTCCATAAGCCATTTTCTGTAATCTGCATGAAACAGAAAGTTGTTCAAAGATAATATTCTTAGATTTCCTTGATTCTCTCCATTAAAATGGACTGGGAATTGCCATGGTTTAAGATTGAATCCAAATTGAAATAATATACTTATTCATTTCCAGGCCACAACATCCAGATTCCTGGAGATTCATTAATAAGGATATTATTCCAGCAATTGGAATAATGGCTTTTGGTGAGTTCATATCAATCCAACGCAGTTCTCTATATTCCTAACTTCTCTACCATGCTACTAAAAAGTTGCATATACTGGGTGGTATAACTATGAAAAATATCCACGTATCTTTTCCAATTTATCTAAATATTTCAATTCTATATTACGAAGGCGTAGAAAGGCCACTGATTTTTTTTTATAATTCCGAATTAGTATCTCGGAATTCTCACTTATTAACTTGGAATAAGTTAATTCTGACTTAATACGTCATATTATCTCGGAATTAACTGATTCTCACTCATTAAGTCGGAATTCTGTCTAACTATCTTGGAATTAGCTAATTGCGACTTAGTAAGTCGGAATTCCGACTATCTCGAAATTAGCTGATTCCGACTCAGTAAGTCAGAATTCCGACTTAATATTTCAGAATTGACTGATTCCGAAGTCGGTATTTACGAAAGCGTAGGAGGGCCACTGATTTTTTTCATAATTCATAATCTCGGAATTAGCTAATTTCGACTTGATATCAATATCTCGGAATGAGTCGGAATTAGTTCATTCCTAGATACTGAGTGGCCCTTCTACGCCTTCATACAAATAGGGTCAAGATGACTAGAGTTCTTGTTTCTCATTTATCATTACCAAAAATCAGACCCATAAGTTACTAAAATCAGGCACTAGTGTCTTATGAGTATACTCCGTAACAAGCCAGTATTCTTCCTAACATACTAGATGTGGATAAAATAATAAGATATATTCTCAGTTCGAAGTTATATTACCTACAAATGATTCGATAAGTAATCCAGGTTCAGTGTGAAATATGTAAAAGTTGATCATTAGCCAGAAATTGTCTTTCCTTGTATTTTATTTGTTGGGAATGAGAATACAGTCAACATAAATTTTATTTTTGTCAGAATGATCGGAAACCACCATTTGATCTCAAATATCAATTATATATGAGTCGTTCATTGATGTCATAAAATATGGTATCCAGAAATATACTATTTGAAATTGGGATTGTTGAAAAACTGCATAAATGAACATAATTTCCGTACGTGGAATTGTTTTTTTTGAATCGAAATCAAGGAAAAACACTTTGAATCAATATTAATTTGATCAGACATTTTCCATAGACGCTATACTGAAAAATATTGTTCCAATGGTCCCAAATGAAATCATGATAGGGCTGTGGGCAGATTGCTTTTTTATTGGAAAAAATGGATTGAATAATTTCCTTCTCTTTTCAATCCATATTGAATGTATTTCTCATTTAATAGGAGATATGTCTTCTTTCGAAGAATATAAAAGTTAAGATCTGGAGATTGTTCAACTGTGAAACTTTTTCATCGTAAAATTGATAGTTGAATCATGTATCAGTGAAATAATTAATCATCGCCATACCTAGGAGAGAAACTTTCTCCTTGGAAAAAAAATCGGCAAACCAATAAATAATCAGTAATGATTTCCTAGATATTGGAGATTTTGCTGCCGTAAAAATTGCGTATCTATCGAATGAACCCACAAGAACGAGGCTCACTAAGTCATTTGCTATTGATCACTGGTGTGGATGATACGTACATGACTTCCTAGGAGATTCTTTTTAATGTTTTCTGCGCTTGCCTCATGTGACGATGAATGGAAATGAACACCTTCTACTTGTTTCTTTTCCAGCATTTATGTGCCATCACAATACATTCCTGATATACGGCTCTATCGTGGAGCCAACTCAGAAAAAATGGGAAATAGTAACGCATGCTTCCATTCTGACAAGTTTAATTGTTGCTGTTCTATTCGGAGTAGCTGGATATACTACTTTCAAGGCATATTCTCAAGGTAATATTTCCATACCTTTCACAAGATTCCTTCATATCAATTAGAAATTTTCAACGAACCATTCAACAAATACGTGACGTTCGGAGTTGTCGGTGTTGTCGATAAAAGAGTTGAAATCTGAACGGGTGCCAAATTCCTTAGAAGTTCCTCACATCATAGCTTTATGGATGTACAAAATTCCTCAATTAATTCAAAAGAAAATGTGTTACGTTATTCGATATTAAATGTATAACTTGCCAAGTTTAAATATGTTCAACGTTATGATATTTCAAACAAACTCAAAATTTTATTTTGCTAAATTGATTTGTTGAAAATATAAGTCCAAAAGAATAAATACAAAAAACTGAAGTAGAACTGGAAGGAATAGGTTAGGCCGCAACCGTATGATAGGATATTTCCAATGGAGGCGTTGACATAAATATATTGCCACTGGGTTTTCTAGTCCAGGTTGACCCTATTTGGGAGCGTTTGAGGTAGAACGTCATTGATTTGCTTTAATTCAAAGAAAAATGTTATATTGCAAAATTTATTCGGAAACATAACCTTCAGTTTTCTACTGCCGGTTCGAAACTGATATGAATATCTGGGTAAATGTCAAAATGCTCTGAATGTTTCCTCTGAAAATATTGGATAGGTTCTTGATGATCGTATAATGGAACCGAAATTGATAGATGATAGGTAATATTCGCAGAAATAACGCGTTTTCTTGCAACTACCCGACGAACGATATCATATCCTACGTCCGCCGCTCAACTTCTAGTGTTGCTTTTACTGACACCTGTGGCATATGAAGACACCTCACTATCATGAGAGTTGCAGAGTGAGTGGGGTGGAAAGAAGCTCTCTCTGTAAAGAAAGTATATATTGGTCTTTATAATGTAATCATAGTTAATTATGAACGATCAAGCTCTGCGCTATTCTATCCTGAACCACGAAATTTCGTAACATTGATATTTGAATTTGACTTACCCTATATGAGAATATTGATACATTTTGATTCCTTAAATGAAACCAATGAGTCGAAATCTATTCATTAGAGCTCCTGTCAACTGCTGATCGAGATTTTATATCAGTACATTTTCATATTTAATATTGAAAATAACTTTCAGAATTCCGAAGAAGTAGCAAACTTGACACCAACAAAATTACAATGTTTGTGCTGGGATTTTCATGGAATTGCGATATACTAGTTTAAAACAGAAAAGTCGCGAGTAGAGTTGCCTTCCCCCTAATCTGGGCCTCAGTTTTCGTTAACTTATATATTGATGCTCAGTTATTTGAAAATACTAAAAAAACCATTTGAATCTACAATTTATAGAAACAAGTTTGGGATTCCACGACTTCAAGGTAACTATTTTTCAGGTGATTTGCTGGAAAACTATTGTTGGGACGATGATCTTATGAATGTAAGCCGTTTGTTATTCAGTGTCCAAATCCTACTCACTTACCCCATAGAATGTTTTGTGACCAGGGAGGTCATCGAAATTTCCATTATAGGCCGGGATCCCAACGTACCAATATCACAGAAAATGCATTACGCTCTTACTCTGGGCATTGTTATAACGACTTATGTCATCTCCATAACAACATACTGCTTAGGTGTGGTACTGGAACTGAACGTAAGTAAACATAATGCGATGAATGAAGAACTTAAGGTTTATTCATTTTCTTGGAGTAGCGTAGCCCTTCGGGAACTCAGAAATTTGAGGCCGAAAAGTTCATTCAGTTCCGAGATAATTTGCTTTGAATTCTCATCTCTAGAAACACTGGCGTAACCTCAGACGTTCCACGACCACATACGCCAAGCTTTGCGAATCACTTATGACTTTTAATATTATTGTAAGGATTTTGTCGATTTCAGCGGTAGTTTTATTCAATAGAGCTCATCCTGGTAGGTTTTTATTCATGGCTACACTAAAAAATAACACTCTTGATTGAATAACTTCCAAGTACAACCTAAAAATACGAAATACTTCTCTTACTGAATGACAATAGTCCAATTCAAAATTGAAATCTTGATTCAACTTGAACGGCCACATTCTATTGGTTCCAAAATCTATACAGCTCAACTTCAACAGTTTTCTCCAACTTACCAGCTGGGACACCCATATTCGTGGTCTTGCTGCAGCCCTACCCCAATCGAAATCCCCAAGCAGTTAGTTGGGAGTTTAGTCCACAGGTTATTTTCAGACGTTGTATTTCCCCAACAAGAAGGGGCGGGGAGGTTAGGCGAGTTCAACAGAAAAAAGTCAAAAATTAAATGGGTGGCAAAATTCATAAAAAGTTGTAGTAAATTTTCTTCAAATTAGGTGTGTCAGATGGATCATTCCTAAAAACTCGCGTTTTTGTTTGTTGTGCTCAGTAAAGAGTATTTTTGTGGCTTCGTAATTTGAATCATGGGTGGTAGTTTGTTTGGGATCAATTAAATTTGTGGAAGCATTATATGATTATTTGTTGGCAGTTATTCTGTTCTCTAAGTATTGTTTAGTTTGACTAATGTATACTTTAAGACGCTCTGGAGCCTCACAACTGATTTGGTTCACAATGTGTGTTTCTTTATTCAAAGGGATTTCAGTTTGGATAAATTTGATTTGAACGTATTGGCTCATTTATGACAGATCTTGATATTGAACGGTGCTAGTGTGTGTTAGCTGCTGTGACATATTTTTATGCAAGGGATGGATGTATTGAATGTGTTTTCTACTTTGTTTTTAGGTACGTTATTATGATTATATAGTGATTCAATACGTTGTTCGGAAATAGCGTTTGATAAAATTGGAGGGTAGTTGTTTTTAAAGAGTTAACTTTTGGCTCCTTTCATTAATTTGGGAGAATAAACGCCCACAAACAGAGAGAAGAATAAACGCTCACAAATAACATTTAATGATTCCACAGCTTCAAATAAGCACAAACAATCTGCATCATATGATTTCAATTACGAAGCGAAAAAAATCATCTGTACTGAGCGCCTCAAACAAAAACGCAAGTTTATAGAAATGATCCAAATAAAATTCACACCTAACTGTGTTGATGATGGAACAGGAATACTACAACCTTCTATGAATTTTGTCACCAATTTAATTTTTCATTGTGCCTATTAAACTCACCTGAATCCCCCCTCTTTAAAAAAAAACGTCGAAAAGTTTCCGAATGAAATAACGTACCTGTCGACAAAACACCTAACTAACTGTTTCTGAACAGATCTCAAACCGGATTAGCCCCTATGTTAGCGAACTCGCACCACGATGGCGCTACTACCATTAAAAATATCGATCGCGATTATCGACCGAGCAACCACAGCAATAGCAGCCATTTTTCTCGCTTCTTTTCGACAAAACAATGCTTATAATTTCTGATGTTACAATTTGATTTTTCAACCCTCCCTTAACCCTGCCGAAAGCAAGAGTAAGACTTCTTGTTTTTCCAACTACTGTATGTACATTCATACCTAACTACCCAACCACCAATTCTTAGTTTATATTTTAGATACGCTCATATGTTCATAAGTTACACTGATTATGTATCCTGATGAAGACGAGGGACCCCTCGTCAAAACATTGATTTTTTGAAAATAATAATGTACTATGAGGCAACTCCTAGGAGTCATGTTTGAACCACATACCTAATACCTCCATAGAAAATAATATATAAAAAGGTTTCGAGATCCTCCAAATTATCTACCAGCATGGGTGAAAATATGCAAGGATTCTACCAGTCAATAAATAACTATAGAACCCAGGTAACTACAGTCATAAAATAATTCTCCAGCACTTCCATCAAACTTACGAAACAAAGAAACCAAATAATTTTTCTTCTACGATGCAGCCAACAAAAAATCATACCGAACATTGTGATCAACCATGTATAGTTATTCTAATCCCAATTGGAACGGCAATAAAATAACAGCACTACGAGGAGTGTTCATATGCACTACCCGGCAAATGGGAAATTTATATACTACCAGTGTTTTTACTTTCAAAGCGTTCCTGGTACAATCATACAAAAAATCTGGCGCGTGTATCCAGTTGCCCAGATTATTAGTAAAGGCGCTATCAAATATATTTGAGTAATGAAAGCTCGGCTAGCTGGAATGGACATATGTTATCTACAGCTGCATAATATCCTGATTTTACGATATTCCTTAATCACTGCCGTGCCGTGAGGTTAGGAATTATCCATTGAAAATAATTTTATCATTATGGCTTTCTGGAGATCTTTCGAAATGAATAATAAAATCCAGTTGAGATAACATGTGTCTACTTTTACATGGGGTGATCAATTGCTTTGATTGTAAGAATAAGTAACCGAAGAAATACCTCTGAAAAATAATATTCGAACGCCAATGTCAATGCGGCAAGTGCAAAGAGAATCCCTTCCCGAAACTTTTTATGTCGTTCCAATTGGGATTAGAAATACTATACACCTTGAGCATGCTTCCGGTAGGGTTATACACAACACCCAACTAAACATTCTAAACATTTCAAGGATATCCAACACAGCATAGTTCCGACTCTCTTCTTACTAGCATTCCTACCCAAATGTTTGAAAAGTTCCACAGAATTGAATCAGCCAAAAATAAAAAGCCATTAGAGAAAATGTAAATTGAATGCTATCAACCACTACATAGATACCAAAATCGCAGAAATCCCTAGGGAATAGCTCGAAAACCAGACGAACATACAAATACTAACTGAGGTACAATAAATTCTAGCCCTCAGTCCAAATTTTGCCATCCCCTCAACACACACCTTCACCCATGACATCATTTGTCACATTGAAACACATTTAAATCACATCACAACCCAGGAAAAAAAATAAGTGAAATCAAAAGGGTGCAATGTGTTAACGAACCCAAAAACAAAATAACATACCTACCATCTCAAGAACAAATCAACTTCAACAAAAAAGTTAAGAGAACCGACGCTTTTATAAAAAAAATCTTAGACCTGATATAACCAATAAAACCGTCATAATGTAACTGAATAAAAAAAAAAAAAAAACCCCTCAAAAAGTGGAAAAAAAAACTTCATAACCAAACATGTAGCTTCCTCTCTAAGAATAAAGAATGCTCAACCGCCTTCCATATACGGCCTACCAACATTGTATTCAAAAAACTTACCACTACGACCTATTTTCTTTTGCTTTTGAAAAACTGTCCAATTTCCTCACCCAGATTCTATCTCATATAATAGGCAAAAACCCATACTATATCAAAGACTCATGACATTTCAAAAATCTCATAAATAATAAGCAAAGCATATCTAAAGACCACCCACTGATATTCCTTGACGTTGTTTCTTTATACACGAATGTTTCCATTGCCCTTGCCAAAAGCATTATTACTAAAATATGGCCCGAAATAACAGAACTTACTAGCCTACCACTCGATGAATTTCTAACTCTCACGTCCACTTATTTCAAATTCGAAGATAATAACCGTAGGATATGCAATAGGTGCATCAATTTCAAGTGTAATTGCCCAACACGTAATGGAAGACCTCAAACTATCAACGATTCCCAAACTCAATTTCAAATTACCTTTTTTCTATTGGTAGGTACCTATATGATGGCATCCTACTAATTCCAGAAGAAGAATGTGAATACACCCTAGCGATGTCCAACGCATAGGTAGCACCCCAAACTCCAATTCACCATTGAAAAAGATCACACCCAAAAAATATTTTTTCTGGACCTCACACGACATACATACGGACAAACTATCTCAACGGAATGAAACACTGAAAAGACCTGGCCCCAAAAATATCTGAATTTCAAATCTAACCACTCCTTGCATAAAAAACTGTGATCATAGGTTCAGCTGACAAAGCCATCAAATTAACAGACCCACGTTTTCGTCCCAAATCAATAAAAAATCCAAAAATGCACTCCTCACAACAACTACCCTCCAAAATTTAATAAACGCTATTTTCGAACAACGCATTGAATTATTTTATGATCATAATAACGTAGGTACCTAAAAACAAAGTAGAAAACTCACTGTATACATCCATACCTTACATGAAAAATCTGTCAGAGCAGCTAACTCACACAATACTATCGTTCAATATCAAAATCGGTCATAAATCAGCACATACGTCGAAATCAAATTTCTCCAAACTAAAACCAGAAATCCCTTTGAATAAAGAAACACACGTTGTGGACCAAATCCCTTGTGAGGAGTCAGAGTATACATTGGTTGAAGTAAACAATACTTAATAGAATAAACGCCCACAATTACACATATAATGCTTCCACAGCTTTAAATAGCACTAACAAAGGAAGCGAAGAAAATCCTATGTACTGAGCGCCACAAACAAAAACGCGAGTTTTTAGAAATCATCCACATAAAAAATACACCCAACTGTGTTTATGATAAAACAGAAATAAAAAACTTAAAATTTACTATCAGATGTAGTTCAATGTCCAGCGTGGCTTTAGCCGGGGAAGTAGTTGTTTTCTGTTAGACATTCACAAAAAATAACTTCATTTTAATCGTGGATTTTTCAATTCACAGAAAAATCTTTCTATCAATATTTAATTGAGAATGTTTCCCTTTTCTACTACAACCTTTTATGAAACTCTTTCTTTTTGAAAAAAAACAATGTTTTACAATTTCTGAACGAAATAACGTACCGCCACCTGTCAACCAAACTCCCAACTACCGTCACTCTCTAGTCCCGAACCATTTTAGCATTGTATTTAGCATTGTATATATACAATGATTTTAGACAATGCTCGAACAGATCCCAAACTAGGCCCGCCCTCATATTAGCGAACTACGCACCACGATGGCACCACCACCGTTGAAAATATCGAAATATCTGAAATTCATATAGTGTGCTAGATTCGTTTAAAATTAATAATCGATCCATTTTTCAAATAGTAGGACGCATTTGTGTATTCAGATATTTCCCTTATTGGATATTGTCATTCTTTTAGATTTATTCAAATGTTTCCAAATTACGCTCATTGAATCCGAATATGTAGAAAATTATTCTTAAGGTTTACATTTTTTGTGAATATTCCGATGTATTGAAGCATTCTTTGATTTAGCATGATGTATACAGTGTGGTCATTTAAGTGTGCAATATATGGGAGTTTTAAAAATTATTTGCACAACCAAAATACAAATTCCTCATTTAACCATTCAGAAACAATTCTAGCAGAATGAGCGGAACACCCATCATTCAAACCATAAATTATGTTCGTACTCATTCGTTCGTTTTCCAAAAACTGTAAATAGGTATCACCATTTATGTTTTGACGAAAAAAAAGGGCCTATTAATTTGTAGTTAATAATATCGCACCACACGTTTGTTTTTTGATAATACTGGTGTTTATTGGCAATGACAAAATTTTCATTTTCGTCCGACCACCACCTACAATTTTGGGATTATTTGTAAATATTTTGTTGTGCAATTAATTCAAAAAATTTCCATATGTTGCACAATTACCTAACCACTGTAATGCAATGAAGTATATATTAATTATTTTCTCGATATGTTTATAACATCTAAAAATGTGTTTAGAAGAAGATTAATAAATAATCGTCAACTTTTCAGCTTTGCAAATTTGTTTAGTTATTAGTGCTATGAAGTTGTAAGTACATAGTAGTTATATTTTTATTTTGTCCCATATAGGGTGTTTTGGCAGCTGTTCCTTTGGCCTACGTATTGCCAGCTTTATGTTACCTGCGGTTAGAGGAAGGTTTTGTGTTGTGCAGAAAGAAATTACCAGCGTTGGGAGTCGTCATATTTGGATTAACAGTAGCAATACTTGGAGCAATTTTTTTGATTCTTGACTTTGACCAAATAGACACCTGTTTCGAAGGAAAGGTTATGGAGTACTGCAACTCGACCAGAAATGCAACAATTGATTACTAAAAAAAGTACAGCTGTATCTTCACTTTTCCACATGAAAAAAAAAACAGGAGAAGTTTGTTGTATTTGTATTGTTGAACTCATGTTATACTCCTCGAATTCATTGTATGAATCGAATCTGCATTTTTGAGTATCCTAAGCGAGCATTCGGTAAAACTTAATTAATATTAATTTTTTTCGCTTTTGAATATGATCTCGTCCTGAGAAACTGAAATTTGGTGAGGAAAACCAATTTCATAAAACATACTGCATAAAAAGCATGGTTATAACGTTGAGTCCTAACTCTGCAAAAAACATCCTGACAATTTTTTATGTTAGTCTAACCAGTTTTTTCATTATTGAGACGGAAACATATTTTTGATGGAAAGGTGCGGAACATTTTTTTATTTATACCGTTAGGATTCTGGGACTATTAAAATACTGAACTAATTATTTTGCGTTTATTTATTGCTTTACAAAATAAGAATAAACTCTGACAATTCAATAACTCACCTTATATTAACCGCAAATAGAGGTAAAGTATCAGCCAATTTATAAATTTTTCAATGTTAGAACAAAATAGAAGTGGCTTGTAGAAAATATACGTTATTTCCTGTCACGAAACGATAAGAATATAAAAAACCAACGGCGCGGCCAGTCTGAAAGGTATATTTCAGAATTTATTTAGTGATTCTAAAATTGTCATCAATTAAGCTAACGAATATAACTCAATTGGTATCTGATTGATACGGGTGAATGAAAGGAGCATACAGGGTGAATTCTCATAAATGGTAATTTTCATCGATTTTTAACTTTTGTGTACATTTCAGAGAAAAATAAAAAATAATCAAAAGACCTATAGCTTGCCGATATTGGTATGTAAATTGAAGATTGATAATTTCTTTCAAGTTTTCAATAGCCGCCATTTTGAAACTACTGGACCGATTGGGGCCATCTTCGAACTTATCCGAAGAAAATTTTTCATTCCATTCGGTTGATAAATGTGGCCTCCACTCTGTTGATAAATTTCGTTATATCACATATATATTAATATATATATATATATATATATATATATTAATATATATTATATATATATATATATATATATATATATATATAAAATAAATGCAAAAATTAAAGATATGACCTAGAGGAATGATAGGAAGGGTATTCTCAATCGGTTATGAAATATAAATATAACTCAACATGAAAACTAAAGAAAAAAAAAGTGAGGAAATAAAACTATCCCCTAGTCATTTGGTTACCATAATATCTCCGATATTTCAAGCAACTGTTATTGATAAATTTTTTTGGTGAAATAAATGATGAATGAAAAATATATTAAAACGAAAATATTCTGCTGTTTTGTTCTTCTTGATTAAAACTGATTTTCTAACTAATTTTACGATCTTTCAGAATCTAAATTTGACTTCGGGATTGAAGGGGATTCAGCACCTCCATATGAATTACATTTCAGTTCAGTTCTTCTGATGCCCAAGAAATCTTTTATAAAATAACTTCATCAAATTCATGTTTGGAAAGGATGAACATTACTATATTTCACAATACAACAACGTCTTGATATATTCAATTTTTTAGCATGTTATAATTTGTGAAGCAAAAAAATCTCATATCGAGCCCAATCGGATGAGGCAAATTCCTCAAAGTATTGTTGACAAATGTGTGACGTTTTGACCTGTCATATATAGCTTATTCGTGCTAAAAAAACAGATCAGCTGTACTACAATATTATATTCTAGAAAGAGATATATTGACGAGTTAAGTGTGTGAGAGAAAGATAATTTACAGATATTTTCTGTTTATGTATATGTTAAAAAAAAATCGGAATATAGTTTACCAATATTGGTATGAAAATGAAAGTATGAGGTAATGACACTATTTATTTTTGTTTAAAGATTTCGTACCATTTAGTTGAAAAATGTGGTCTTCAGTTTTATACAAATTTTGTTTATATATATTTATATATATATATATATATATATATATATATATATATATATATTTATATATATATATACTTTCAAAATAAAGTAATTTTTGGGTACTATGATGAAGATTTACCGAAATTGTACATTTGCAATAGGTAGTATTTCTATAAAATTTACCTGGAAAACAAATGGCACTATCGAGTGATTCCAAAAAATGCTGATATTTATTGCCATTTGTCGAGTATAACATGAGTATAAACGAACTATCTTTCAGTGCGAGTTAATGGATATACGTTTCGATAATATTTTTATAGTATTGATTGGGTCAAAATGAAACAAATTCGATTACAAAAGTAAAACAGTGTCTTTGGAAGCGTAAGGAATAATTCCATAAAATATTAATTTTTGACTGATTGTTTCACATTATGAAGATTTCAAGATATGAAATCGAATGCTGCTTCTCGACTTTTGGAAGCAATTCACCACAGCAATATTTAGGTTACCAAATAAGAAATATACCATATTCACAGTCATAGGCAATATTTAACTTTGCAAAAGAGATTGACTATTTTGATTTTAAAAATTTTTCAGCAGTCTGGAGTATCCGATGGAAATAGATATATTCAGAAACGAAAGACATACAGACACAAAGACAATTCTCGCAAATCTGAATACTTTTTCATGAGAAAAGTATTAATCATCAAAATTCTTCAATGAAATATTTGGTATTGACAGGCCTCGATTCGACGATGTAGTTCTCTCCTATAATATTTGACATACCATTTCTTCGCTCACGAAGGGACAGTTTAGTGAACGGTCTTTTTTCGATACTATCGAGAAAAAAAAAGGCTCGAATCATAATTTCAATCTGTACAATTTGACCAATTTCCATACAATCTGATGGATCCAATAGGATTCATCCTATGTTTCCATAAAAACATTTATAGAAAAAGTGGTTTAACTTAACAACGCAACAGCTGAAAAAAACATGAATGATATCACCTCATCTATATGTACAACTAAAAATATTTCTAGTCGTTTTCGAGAAATCTCATGACTTTCAACAAAAATTAATTGAATTATTTTCTGAAAAATGGGGAAGTATAAATTTTGCTTTTTGCTTGTGGATTTTTTTCATCACACATTTGATGAGGAAAATGTTTTGGAGAATTGAGAGGGGTTCTCAATATCAATCGATTTGAATATTCAGAATTAGAATTTTCTTGGTAGGTCGGATGAATTTCCTTGGAACGAATGAAATGTGTTTTTTTGCCGTTTGATCATTTTTCCATATTTTCAGAGGTTTATTAGATTTTTTTTAATTCTGAGATTTTCAAATGTTTTTCGTCTTTTGGGACATATAGAAAAAAAGTATCTAGGTAGTATACTGAGTTCATTCGATAGGTTCATGCATTTTCAGATCTCAATGTACCAACTCCATTAGATTTGATAGTTTTTCAGTCTGAGAAATAAGGATATCGATTCACCGGTTGAATATTGTAAAACTTACTTTCACAATAAATTTCTGAGAAAGCCTACTGTAGTATTTACCGATTTCACTTATATTTTAATGACAGAATATAGTTCTGGACACTACAAAATGAGTTGCGAAGTCATTTTTTAAAATCAGCAACTATCGACACTGTATTTTTGCATGGACGGACTGACAAACAGACCACAATTTTATTCAAACTGTCAAAATTTTATCATTCTTCTCATTGTAACTTGGCCTATCGTTCGATTTGTTTCTGATATAACTTTTCGTTGAAGACCGTAGCATATTCCTCTACATATACTACATCGAATCTCAAAACTATAGTGGTAAATCAAAACTGGAGATTTCTCCCAAAACAATTATTTGTTGCAGATATACTGGATGTTGAAGATATATATTGAAAGGAATATTTTATCTAGAACTACTGAGTTATCAATACTCGTTAATAAAATTAGAGAACATAGTTTTTTATTGAGTTCTTTCTCCTGGAAAAAATTTAATTCGTGAGCTACCACACTGGCATATAATTGGAAAACCAGGATACTTTTTCTGCTATATTTTTTTCGCCTCTGGTGAAATAATCAATATTATTAATATCCTCAATTGCTCACCAAGTTTTGACTGCATATGTGTATAGCTGTTTCCGGAATAAATGACTGGTTTCAATTCAACCTGAAGATTTCTCCGGATTACTTGTACCCCTACAACGAGGTATTTTTGAGAAAGAGATTCAATTGATTTTTTGAGATGAATTTTGAGTCTCGATTTACCGCCAAATGTATGTCTGTGTTCATAAAATGGTAGTAATTATGGTAACAATTTATTCTCAGAGTTCCGCACATCGGAAGATAAACACGGAGCCTTCAAAACATCATGTGTGTACCTGTCACAGTCGTTTATTTCAGAGACTGGTGAATGGTGACTAACATGACAGTGCTATATACATATATATATATATATATATATATATATATATATATATATATATATATATATATATATATATATATATATATATATATATATATGAAAGAGAGTAATCGAGGGGACTGTTACAAACAAAATGGAAAGAATTCAGTAGACATAGCCCTCAGAGAAAAGAGTTAACCGTAGACACGTGTTTCGGGCTCTCGGCCCTCATCAGTACGGTGGAGAAGTGCGAGGATGAATAACACTTGGTAGAAAACGACAAATCAGGGAGTCAACAAACGACCAGTCATTTGTGGTTTCTCAGATTTTCATTGATGCGAATACTGAAACAGTTGTATTTTCTGACGCTATCATAAGTTTTCATTTTGTTTCAACATCCCTCGATTACTCTCTTTCATATATATATATATATATATGATTATTTTTTTTTATATATATATATATATATATATATATATATATATATATATATATATATGAAAGAGAGTAATCGAGGGGACTGTTGAAAACAAAATGGAAAGAATTTAATGGACATAGCCGTCAGAGAAAAGAGTAAACCGTAGACACGTGTTTCGGGCTCTCGGCCCTCATCAGTACGGTGGAGAAGTGCGAGGATGAACAACACTTGGTAGAAAACCACAAATGAGCGGCTGGCTTCTGTTTGTTGACTTGAATGCTATATATATATATATATATATATATAGCATTGTCATGTTAGTCACCATTCACCAGTCTCTGAAATAAACGACTGTGACAGATACACACGTGATGTTTTAAAGGCTCCGTGTTTAGCTTCCGATGTGCGGAACTCTGAGAATAAATTATATATATAACGAAAATGTCTGCAATATATATATATATATATATATATATATATATATCGCGGACATTTTCGTTTGGCGAAGTAGGCAGTAAATCATTAGACGAAATGTACTATTTCGCTTCAACTTTATATACTTACGGTAATAATAATGAAGACAACTGTCGAGTCAGCCCAAATAGGGCGTCCCTTAAGATATTTCAAACAAGTGGAAAGGGTTAGACGTATATGTCAGGTCTCATCAATGATTTAGCCTTCTTTGCCATTCGGAAACGTTTTAATTTTATTTATGTTTTCTTCGCGTTAGATAGTTTCGGATTGCCAGCAATATGAATAACTAGGTAGGGTTATGTTCCTTTATCTACGTTTGACTCCGATTAGATAGCAAATAATTGATATCAAATGGAAATTATTTCGGTACGGAATTGCAATTACATTATATCGCCACCCTGATTCTATTACGTACATGTTCAAGTATTCGAAGGTATTCAGATTCAATTTATTTTTCGAATACAATTTCGAAAAACAGCTTGCAACTATAAAGAAGCACCCCAGTTTTTGCAAATCGAACAAATATTTGGCATGTTCGTTGCTTCCATCAATAAGTCGCGTCCATGATTTCATTCGATTCTAGAATGTATAAATGCATAAGAAACGCCAATAGTAAATTCACCCAGCTCAAATAGGATCTTCATTATGCGAAACAACTCCATATAAATCATTTTGACTCAGTTCAGAAGCATTCAATCAAATGACTAGAGCTTATTTAGATGATTAAAAATAATGAACGTAGTTGAAACTGATGAAAATCTATATTTTTAATGGATATATTGATATACTCTAGTTATTTTCTGATGAATTTTATATACAACGGATGAGACCCTGTTTTCCAGATATGTAACATTGATTCTGAGAATCCGTCGCTGTGTTTTTTTTTTCGAAACAATTTTCTCATAAATGTATGTGAGTGCTCTCTGAAGGGAAGATAAATTTTCTTGTGTTTTGTATTTTCGGTAGACAAAATGATTTATTGATTCATTTCAGATATTTCGTCCCTGGCCATTTCCAATTCGTTATAATTTTTTCAACATATAATTGGAGGATACAGGGGATATTCCTGGAAGTAATGATTTTGTTTATATCTGGAATGTTTTGTTTTTTCTACTAAGTGAGCACGCTACCGAGTGCTTGAAGTTTCACTTTTTTTCAGTAGTGTGTAAAGTATAAGTCTTTACGCACCACTGCGTAAAATTAAATATGTCAAAAATTGTACATAGCAACAAAATAAAATGTTTTATTTTGAATGACCGTTTATGCTATCTTTTTCTAGGATAAGTAATTTTTGCTTATATGCAACAAATTATCAGTTCTTTTATTTTGATATTTATTTGATATATTTCTTTTATATGTTATCAATTTGATTTGAAGTAAACAGACCGTAAATGACGATTTTGGTAAAGGGAGTAGGCCGTGGTTTGTGGGAGAGAAAAATGTCAATCTCTGAGATTTTATTAATATCACAGAACACATAGCAAAAGCATATGTTATAGATCAATTTCCAAAGTTCAGTATATTATAAAACCAAATTTTATTCTCCTAGGTAGGAAGTTTTTGTTATTGAAGTTGGTATATCTAATAATTTAAAATTAAAATTTTATTGTAATTTGTTTGTATCTCATAACCGATATGGATTCAAATTCATCTGGCGAATTTGACATCCTAAACAGTGCTCAGAAGGCCACTGGAAATTGATCGTAAAATCTGCACATATTTACGAGCAGAAATAGAAGATATTTATAGAATGGTATAGGAAGGATAAATTAACAAAATACCCGAAAAACGTTATTTTGGCCTATTTCTCTGAGGAATTGAAGTCTTGCGAACCTTCTACACTATGGTTGATGTATTCTATGTTAAAAAACACCTTGAAATATAAAAACAACGTTGATACTTCAAACTTCCACAAATCACTAGTGTTAATCGAACAGAAAAAAAAGAATATAAAACAAAAAAATCTGAAATATTTTAAAGAGAACATTTAATCAATGTATTGAAAGCTCCAGTTTCGAAACGTTGTTGAAATGTATGGTGTTCATATGGCGTGTTGCCTAACGAAATCAGTCGCCGATCCTCGAAGGCCACCGGCTTAGTTATGCAACACACCATACGTGAAACTTAATATTTTTCAAAATAATATAAAACCATTTGCGTGTGCTTTACAATTTCACATGCAAAACGTCAGGATATTTCCTAATATTTTTCCCTTTAGTTTATCTATTTGTAACATTGCAATATGTAATTTTTGAGGTTTCTTTTATAATTGGAATTTCGGGGGTTCTTCGCCAGGAAGAATTATGTAAAATGACAATCAACAATGTGGAAGATAAACAAACAGTGTATATTATTATAGTACCAGAAAACAAAAATGGAATGGAACGCATTTTTACGATTTCAAATCCTAATCATTTTTCAATTGATTATTTATCTTTCATAAAAAAATATACCTCATTAAGACCATCGAATATAAATTGTAAGAGGTTGTTTTTAAAATACGCAAATGGCAAATGTTCTGAACATCCTGTAGGGATGAATACATTTGGTAAAATGCCATGTCTTATAGCAAAATATTTCAACTTGCCCAATCCAACATCTTTTACAGGACACTGGTTCAGGATATCTTCAGCCACTATGCTAGCAAAGTCTAGAGGGGACTTTCTAACAGTAAATAAACATAGAGGATGGAAGTCATCCGCCGTTGCAGAGGGCTATATGGATAACACAATTACACAAAAGAATAATATTTCTAATAAAATTTTGATGGATGCTAGTACGCCATGTACTTCCAAACAGGGCGTTCCTAGAAGCTACAGTTTTACTGTTGACGACTCTAATAGAACATTTTTAGAACCACTCGACACTCAGACTAGAGTTATAGTTTCTCTTCCCAAAATAATGTATATTCTGTCATCCATGGTGTTTTTCTTATATACATTATCTCTTTCAGTCTTCTCTTTTCTGGATAAACAAAATCAAAATTTCTCAGAATTATCCCCAGTATCCTAGCAATTATGTGTAAATAATGAATAATTGAAAATATCCCTGGCCAGAGACGAAACATTTACTAAAATTACTCAATTGTCTACCAAGAATTCAAAACCCAAGAAAATTCCCCTACCTGAATGAATATTTCGAAAAAAGATTCAAGAAACCAAACAGAAACTATAAATATATTATATATATATATATATATATATATCTAATATTGAATATCGATTGATGTAAATCTCTGGAAATTTTATATACCGTTTTTTTTCTGATACCCAGTATATAAAATTCATCTAAAGCCAAATATTCAATAACTGATTCTTGTTGCCAAATGTATTTTGTGATCTTATATATATATATATATATATATATATATATATATATATATAAAAATAATAATTAATCATTAAGCAATGCCCTTGTAGATAAACTGCTGACTATTTAAAGTTGATGATTATTCTTAGTTAATGTAAAAATCTACTGAAGTATATTACGAATTGAAACATCAGAAAGATATAATCGAGTATACAAAATGGTGAATGAATAGCAGCCATATTTATATACTGAATCTATATGTATATAAAAATGTTATACAACACATGTTACCGCTTATCGTTCTACAGGCTGATATAAATATATATATAAATATATATATATATATATATATATATATATATAAAATTTGTTATTCAGGGATAGAAGTGACCAGATTATACTTAAAAAACAACAAATTTGTTCTCGCATTCATTTAAATAATATTCCATTCAATATTCAATTCTTTATTTTTATCAAGTTTGGTTGAGGTTTCATCTCGATTGGTTTTGATAAAAATTCTGTTAGTTACTCGTCGTATTTTGAAATTTACCTATCAGAAGAAAATGTTATTGAATTAAGATATACGTTGTCTTTTGACGTCTTGGAAACTTCCCTCAATTTGATCTACTCTCCGTTAGCTTCAAAAACAGATGTACCCGAAACGCTAACAGCATTATTTAATGATGTAACTTTCAATTCAATATCTTCCATTATCTCATAGGGGCCTCTTTACACTTGGATTGCCGGATCAATTTTCATTTCTTCAGAATAAAAAATTATTATTCCAAGAAAATATCTTGAGAATGCCTGAATTTTTTCAGGCTCCGACAAGATTGAGCACTGTAAAAGTTTTATTAATGGTTTTAGACTCATCATTCAGATAATTGAAGGATTGAAATTGAAATTATTTTTGGGCATCCATGTATGATTTGTTGTTTATTGAAATATGAGCACCCGAATAGGATATGAAAAAACAAACAAAAAATATTGGGATCTTCCTACAATACTCTCGTTGTTTTATAAAAAAATTCGAGGCCTCAAGAGTGGTTTCGGACCCTTCTATAAATGGTAAGGTCCCCGTGATCCTAACTCGTACAAGTTTTCATCAACTTCTGAGGGTTGGTCAAACAACTATGAAAGCGGTTGAAAACAAAACAATTTTCTCTATTGTAATATTTGAACTTTATCTATTATTGTAGATTGTTTCTGCATTTTTCATATTCATATATTTTATTGAATATGTTTTATACAATGGAAAGAATATTTTTTGTGATTTCCCATCTTGAATTTCCATCAATTTTTTGAGATTTTATAGCATAGGGTGGGGGGGAAGATGAGAAATTAAATACGGAGAACTTTTCGAAACACTCTTTTCGCACCACATGTTGCCAACTTTATTGCACCCTTTGTGATGTTATTGTGACTTCACAAATTTTCCTGAAATGGTTAATAAATGGATTATATTTCAGTAAAAATATTGTCTTTTATTCAACCCAACTAGTACGAGATATTTTTCATTCGAATATTGGTGTAAACAATGAAAATAGCATATTGAATTATTTTTCAAAAGTAAGTTGCCTCCGAAAAACGATGGAACATGTATTACACAAATGTTCGCAAGTGAAATAGTATGGTATGAGTACAACAAGGAAGTCAGAAAATCCAAAAGGGAATCATGGAGGTAAATATGTGAGGGGACTACGGAATTAGCCCCAACTCAACGCCTCCAGGAAGCATAAGTGTTCGCATCCAGAGGCACTTTCCTGGATTCAAGGATGTTGAAGACGAAGTGCAAATGCTCAGCTGGAAGGGATTATCACTAATCTCAACAGATCTTGCAGGAGCCTAGCGGGAAAAATCTTCAGCACCCAGAAGATCAAATGGGATATTAAGAGCTTCAAACCTTTTGGATCGGCTGAAAAGGACGGAATATTGCCCGCCTTACTATAACATAGCCTTGAGATAATAGAGCCCTTCTGGAAAAGGTTGTTCCAAGCCAGTTTCATTTGCGGTCATATACTGAAAGCTTGGAGAAAGGCTGCAGTGGTGTCCATACCAAAGACTGGGAGGCATACAGCAGACGAACCAAAGTCTCATCGCCCCCATCAGACTCACCTCCTTTCTCCTGAAGGCAATGAGGAAAATTATAGACTGTTGCCTACGAGTTGAAAGCATTGAAATGACATACTTCGCCAAAGATATATCTATGTGCATTCATAGATATATTGGGTTCTTTCAATAACACCTCACATGACTCCAACATTGGATCACTAGATCCCTCTTGATCCCTCTAATACTTCCCAGTAATTCAAATACCCCATTGATCAGATGGATACATGCGCGATGCCAAAAAACAGAATCATTGAAGGTAGCTGCGCTCGAAGAGGAAACGGTCAGAATCATTGTAGCTGCGCTTGGAGAGAAAACGGTCAGAATGACAGGAAAAGGTTACCCCCAAGGAGGAGACTTCAACCTAAACCTTCCTGCAGATACCTATAGCAGAAATGACATAATTAATCTGTCAACTTCATGCAACCTCTCCCGAATCGTAGACAGCCCAACTAGAATTGAAAAAAACTCGGACACCTGTATAGACAATATTTTTGTGAATTTCCTAATTGAAAATATCGATACTCGACTATCTGATCATTTTTATTAGAAAGTATGCTTAGACCAACGCCTCAACAAAGACGGAAGAAATATCTTCGAACGTTTTTATTCCCAAAGAAATATAAATAATTTGAATCATGAAATTGCCAGAAAACTTGTATCTGATGATTACACTAAAATACCTGTATTAATTTTTTTTTCCGAAATTTGCTTTCCTCTCATATTGGTGAAAAATAAAACAGAAGGACACTGGTTACCAAAGGAATACGTAGGTCCTGCGTGCATAAGAGATAATTGATAGCGTTCTGTAGATGAGTAGATAACTAAAAACAAGTTAGAAAAATACTGTTATATACTGAAAAAAGTGAAAGCCAAAGCTAGAGTTTTGTTTTAGGAAATAGAAATTACATCCAGCGATAATAATATTGAAAAAACTTGGGAAATCATAAACAGAATGACAAAAAAAGACACTCGATCAAAAAAATCTATAAACATTTCTGAAAGTGAGGACTCCAATTCATTCATGAATAACTTCAATAATAACTTATCAAACGCAGTCGAGACCGATGGAGATATTAATGAAAATTCAATAAGGGCTTGTTTAGATAATCAGAATTGTCCGAATGACAGAACATTCTTTGTCTGTCCTACAGATGAAAACGAGATCTCATCAGCTGTCCGGTGTTTGAAAACTAAAAACTCAACCGGGTATGATGATATTCCATCTGTTGAAAATATTCTACAACCTATCTGCGCTGAATTGGTGGAACTCTGTAATGAGTTTCTCAGTCGAAGTATATTCACAAAATGCTCAAAAAAATCTCACGTGGTTCCGATATTCAAAAAAGGAGATGGGGAATAATTCGAAAATTATTTGCCGATATCACTCTTGTCAACCATTTCTGAACTCTTGGAAAAATTGACTGATCTCGTATATAAAGTTGAACGGATAATTAAATGATTGCCAATATGGGTGACCTCCTGGCAAATCGAAATCAACCGTCTTTCATGACATTTGCAAAAATATTATAAAAAATGTGGATGCTCCTAATTTTGTGAAGGCTTTCGACAGCGTGAACTTTGGTTCATTACTAGAAAAATTGCATATGGCATACGAGGAATTGCCCTAAATTGGTTTACTAGTTATCTGAATTAAATGGGAGGAAGCAAAGGGTGGTCTTCACATTTGGAGAAAATGAAAACATCATTATTGTTGAAAGTTGTGACAAAACCTCCTTGGAGGATACAATTACTTCTAAAGTATTGTTATATTTCAATATACCTATCGCAAACAGGAGTGTCGATAACTTTATTTTACCATTCGAATTAAAATCAGCCAAAACGATAAAATGTCTGGGTTTCCAGCTCGATCGCTACTTGTCATGGGGGCAACACATCAAATTCACGAATATAAATCTCAGCAGATTTCGTTACTTTCTACGAGCACTTTCTAATAGACAAGTGAGTTAAAACGTTTTAAAAATAGTTTACTGTGCAAACTATATACTATATATATATAATATATATATATATATATATATATATATATATATATATATATATATATATATATATATATATATATATATATATATATATATATATATATATATATATATATATATATATATATATATATATATATATATATATATATATATATAATATTCATTCTCGATATCGATGTTTGCGTTAAACGCATGAGAAGTACGACTATTGATATCGTGGGTAGGCCTTTCTAACAATTTGTTAGTGACCTGTTAAAGTGCACGAAATCTCGTGATTTTAAAATTCCACGATATTAGGTTAAAGCTTCACCGCACAGATTATAGATGTCACTATCAATAATCTGATGCAATTCACATGTTTGTATTGGCCTAAGGCTATGAACCAACGAGAAATCTGATGCGAATTTGAAAGAGACCACAAGCCGTCCTGATGATTGGGAAACCATGAAACAGGCTGTAGACGGATGGTGTGTCTTTTTGGATTCGTAACAGATTTCTCTCATTCTCGATATCGATGTTTGCGTTAAACGCATGAGAAGTACGACTATTGATATCGTGGGTAGGCCTTTCTAACAATTTGTTAGTGACCTGTTAAAGTGCACGAAATCTCGTGATTTTAATATTCACGATATTAGGTTAAAGCTTCACCGCACAGATTATAGATGTCACTATCAATAATCTGATGCAATTCAATATATATATATATATATATATATATATATATATATATATATATATATATATTTATAAACAATGTCCTAGTCCTTGTACATAATAACAAAAAATCAATCAATCAATTTTTCCAACTACCAAACTTGGCCATCTTCCAATACAATCATTTTACCCCCCCATACCACAACTTTATTCCAAAAGAGTGCTTACTACATGGGTGCTGAGCTATACATTATGCCTCCAAACGAAATAAAAAATTTCAATTCAAGAATATTAAAAAATAAAATGAAAGGAATCTTAATTGCTAAAGCTGATAATGTTTGATGAACATTTTTGGTACTTCCGTATTTTTATTGTTTGCTATGCCTGCTTTATGTTAATTCATGTACGTATTTCTGTAAGATTTTTTGTATGTTTTCATTAAGTACCTATATATTTGTGAAAACTCGAATGTTCCTATACATGTATATCATGTTTTCTGGAAAAAAATCTATTCCATTCTATTCTATCGCATTTGCTGTCAAAACACATCAAACTCACCCTCAAAACGCATCTAACCTCCCTCAACAAGCCACCTCAAAACAATCACACACAAATCAGTACATAGTACTCAAGTATATGAACCAGGTTTTATAATTTTTGGATTTTTCTTGGAAATTTAGTCTCAAAATTTTTCTCCATAGCATTAAAAAACCTCAATTATTGCAATAAATTGCGAACTCGATAATGCTCTCATAAACATAGGTAGGAGGAGGGCACACATGACAATTTTACAAAACTCAAACCTGGCATGTACCAGACAAGCCGCCACCATCAGCGGTGGTATCCCCTTCGCCCCCTGAGCTCTGGACCACAAGCTAGATACTTGACAACCCTAAAGGAAATAACTTGTACATAGTCTCTTAAGTTGTTTATATAAGGTTTAGTTAGCATTATACTCAATAGAAAAGTAAATATTTTTGATTGATTTGATGGGCTTAGCTGTGGTCATTGACCGTGGATAATCTGATAGTGAAGCTCTCCTCTGGAATCACGATTCAAGGTTACGCTGATGACCTGGTCGTAACTATTAGAGGCCAACAGAAGCTGGTACGCGAAGAAGATAATGAAGGAAAATTCTAGCAAAACAGTGCTAGTTTCAATCACAAAGATCCAAAGTCAAATACCTGAGTATTATAATCGAGAAAGACTAACATGAAACAGTCATATCAATAACATTATTTGTGAAAAAAAGTCTATCGTATCTCGAAGTGAAGTGGAATGAAATGTTCAAGAAAACTCTTAGTCATATCCCACAATGTTTATTGGCCTCTTAAATAGGAGTGGTACATGTTTTGGACCCATAAACTCGTTCATGTTATTCAAAATGAAAACAAATCATTGAAAAAATCGATAAAGACCTAAAAATCACACGTTTGTGAAGACTGGCTAGACACTGTTGTAATAACACCCATAAGTACAGGAAAACTTCCAAACATAAGATAAAACACGTTATTAATAAAATATGAACTCCATGACCAGAAAATATGATTCACTGAAAATGAAATACATTATGAACACAACGATAAAACAAGGGCACGTTAAAAATAGATAGACACAGTCTAGCTCTGGAATGCATAAAAAAATCACCCTCTCTAATGACGCATGTCTACGAATTTCTTACGTAAATAATAACACAATAAATTATATGTTTTAATAGCTCATTCAACCCTCACTGAATGCAAGGCGTCAACAAAAGGAATAAATCATTTTATTTCACACATTCCTTTAGACTCGGGTAAAGAACCATTAATCACTCAGGAAGATGAATAATGATGACAGGCGACAAATAACTGAATGATTTATAATGACACTAGGAATATAGGCGGGCATCACAAACAAAGGAGGAAAGGGTATAAAAAGCGCGAGACCACGCAAAATATGAGGATAAGTGTTTAAACTTCCATTCGATTAACATGTAGTAAACAATGATCAGAAGTGCTCGAACTCTCACATAGAAAACCTGTTACAATATAAGATATAGAAGTGCGGAAGCTATCAACCAGTAAACAGCTCTTGACTAGACAGTCATCAGTCATGAGTTCAGTGACGAGTAATCATCTTGCAGTGAAATTGCGAAATCATTAATAAAGATCATTCCAATCAAGTCAAACAGGAACTGCACGAGTAATGACTTCACAAAGTGAATACCCAGTTGAAGTATTTACTATCAATGAAAATTGGGTTATCAATGCACCAAGAACTATATAAGACACCGAAAACCTCTAACCGATAGTTCATGCTCGCATAGAAAAATAACACCAACTCTAGTATCACATACAGTACGATGGAAAAGTTAAATAAGATAAGCTCACGGAAATAAATAAATTCCTAATTCAACCAAATTGAAATCGTGTGAAACAAATATCGAGTGGATAAGTGATGAAACCTGATGGTCTGAAGTAAGTTCATATATTTTTCTGGATTTGTGTTTGGGCAAAACTTGAATCAATTTTTATTTTTATATGTTTTCATATACATCTCCATATGATATGTTCCCATAATTTTCAAATATCATTTATCAATAGTCTGTCAACAATTGATGGCATTTCACTTATATTCAGTTTTAAAAGTTTTACCTATCGAGCAAACCTAACAAAAAAAGGAGTGATCAAGTAAAGTGATTTATTCATGATATTTGAAAATTCCCCAGCGTTCATTGGTCTTTTCTGATGGAGAGTTCCCTCCATAGAAGGTCAGTGGCGTAACAATGATGTCATGTGTGACAGGGTATTAATTTAAGAGTATATTAACGCATATATGATATTTTCCAGCAAACTAGAATTTAATTTGATTTTTTTTTTATAATAATTTGGAAAATATAGAACTATTTACAAATGATAATGAGAGTGTGAAATAGACTAATGTGAACAGAAGTAAACTAGTAGAAACAATGTGGATTTTTTTTTTCAGTACAATATTTTTATATCTTCTGTTAAAATCACGAAGGTGAAAATAAATATATATATATATATATATATATATATATATATATATATATATATAATTCTAGTTTGCAGGAAAATATCATATATGCATTAATATACTCTCAAATTAACACCCTGTTACACATGACATCATTGTTACGCCACTGACCTCCAATGGAGGAAACTCTCCATCAGGAAAGACCAATGAACGCTGAGGAATTTTCGAATATCATGAATAAATCACTTCACTTGATCGATCCTTTCTTTGTTAGGTTTGCTCGATAGGTAAAACTTTTAAAACTGAATATAAGTTCAATTGTTGACAGACTATTGATAAATGATATTTGAAAATTATGGGAACATATAATATGGAGATGTATATAAAAACATATGGAAATAAAATTGATCCAAGTTTTGCCCAAACATAAATCCAGAAAAATATATAAACTCACTTCAGACCATCAGGTTTCCTCACTTATCCCCTCGATATTTGTTTCACACGATTTCAATTTGGTTGAATTAGGAATTTATTTATTTCCGTGAGGTTATCTTATTTAACTTTTCCATCGTACTGTATGTGATACTAGAGTTGGTGTTATTTTTCTATGCGAGCATGAACTATCGGTTAGAGGTTTTCGGTGTATTATATCGTTCTTGATGCATTGATAACCTGATTTTTATTAATAGTAAATACTTCAACTGGGTATTCACTTTGTGAAGTCATTACTCGTACAGTTCCTGTTTGACTATATATATATATATATATATTTTCTTCAAATTCTCGGAATAAAGGTCTGATTCAGTCAATTCATATAATTTTTCGTAACGACGTTTCGACATGGTATTTGTCATCATCAGGTTAAAACACTGAAATTAAAAATATGGAGTTTGAGACATTTAACTTAAGACAATATTGAAATGTATGCACTAAAATAATTCTTGAAAAACATATGGTTCGAAATATAAATGTTTTTAATTAAATTTATTGAGTTTTAATTTTCATTAGTTAAGTTCGCATCGTACGAAGGTTATTGGGGGAGTGTGACCTGCGTCGAAGTTATCGGGAATGGTTTGTTTATTTTTCATGCATTTTTATAATATAATAAATATATATGTGGTCAAGAAACTAAAGAAAAAAAAAATATATATATATATATATAATATATATATATATATATATATATATATATATATATATATATATATATATATATATATATTATATATATATATATATATATATACATATATATATATATATATATATATAGCGTTCATACCGATCCAATCTCAGAAAGTATTCGGAAAGGCAAGTAGATTTTTTTCATTCAATGGGGATTTTTATCGAAATCATTTAACCATAGACAACAGTGCCGTGGACTGGCAGGATTAGGTATGAACCGACAATCACTATCATTGTGGACAATGTACCTTCCTATAATGGTTCCACAGATATCAAAGATTTCATTCGTGGAATTAAGTATTTGGCATATGTAGCAAGATGGACAGATAGTCAAACAAGTTTCATAGTTAGATTGAAATTGACAGGAATCGCTAGATTATCTATAGAAGCAGACGATAAATTAAAAACTACAGTAAATTGGAAAGAACTCAGGAAGGAATTATTGGAACAGTTAAGCATATTGAAGTTACCTGGAGAAGAACAAAGAAATTTTTTGATTCGTAATCAGAAAAATAATGAATCAGTTAGGAATTTTTTCATAAGATTGAGAATATGCGAAGCGAAAATACGGGAATATACAGGAATTAATAGAGTTGACGATGTGTCAAGGCAAAAATATGAGCAGGATCCTGTTAGAAAAAAAGTCTGCCAGTCCTGTCAGTTTAGAAGAAACCATCGAATTAGCAGAAAAGAACGAATTAATTGAGAAGGTAACAAATCCAGCAAATATGAATTTCAGAAATTTCAATGCGAATGTAATAGTTTGCACCCATTGCAATAGAAAAGGGCACGAGGAACACAATTGTAATAAGCAAAACTGTTTTTCTTGTAATGAACCAGGACATTTAATTCATAATTGTCCAAATGAAATCAGATTTCGGAAGTATGGAAAAATAAATGAACAAGAAAAAAGGTATTCAAAGAAAAATAGCAATAAAAAACCGATATCAGAATTTTGGGAGAGTGAATGACAGAAAACAAACAGGAAATATTTATGCGAATGGAAATAAGTTGAGAAAGTATGGAAAAACGTCCTGATATAACAGGAATTCAAATGTTAGAGTGGCTTTCAACACGCTTCAGGAAAAAGCTGCGCAAGAAATTGGGGAAATAGCAGAAATTACTATTTAAATAGAAAGAGGCAAAGAAATAATATACTAACCTACGATGAAGGTGAGGAACAGAAAAACGTAATTAATTTACAAGTAGCAGAAATATGAGAGCCCAAGTGTCAATGGCTCATATACGTATTGATAGAGGTATGAAAATGAATTATGATTTGCAATATCATCTCAGGAACGTACGGGGAAACTTAACTCAGTATATTGGATAGCTCATATTACCAATAAAATAAAATGAAGGGAAAGTCATTGAACATGAATTCATAATCATTCATTCTTATCACCTTAGCTTTGAATTAATATTGGGATTAGATTTTTAACGAAAGTACCAAATGAAAATCCATTGAAGCGAAAATCGAATGTATATATTAGGGGAAACTATAGAATTGTATAAGGAAATCCAGCATGTATATTTAATGGAAAAGGAGAACGAATATAGTAATTGGCAAAATAAGTTCGAAGAAGTGGCAAAAAGGTTGAAGGACATAACTACCATGATGAAAGATTGGATGGAAATACATTCTGGGGAATAACTAGGATTGAAGAGGAAGAGCCCGCTCGAATCAATCTGCGAAGTAATTGGAAACAGATTTGCATGCCATGAAATGAGACCAGCAAGCTCCAATCAAGTAGGGATGTGCGCCAGTAGTGATTTAAAAGAGACACCATATTCAGAAAACGCCACTGTAACTCAAAAACATAGAAAGTCGCCTAGAAAAGGAAATAACAGAAATGAGCGTTTAAACAAGAGAAAGGGGAATAATGATTCAAAAGGGACATTATTTACCGCAAGAAAAAGTAATTATGAAGGTAGGATAATCTCAAACGTGGGAAATGGAAAAACCATGAAACCCAGCGAGGGTATTGGGAAAACCGAAGCACCCTGTACACTAGGAAATATAGTTATGCGGGACAGTACGGAAACTTTGAACGACAGTCGTAGGAAAAAGCCAGTTGTCCAAGGATGACCCTTCTTCAGAACAATGGAAAAAACTAATGATCTGAGAACGATAATCGTGAACGACAGTATGTATCTCGGGAATGACAGTCAACAAGTAGGAATCTATCCGTCTATTCGTCTTGACGAACATTTCTTGCCTAAGGAAACAGAGAGATGGAACAGAAAAGTGGCCATGCAGCTCCACAGCGAGAGTGAAGAAAATTATATTCAGAAAACGGAAAGCACTATACAAGGTGTGAAGGACCTGCTAGAGGAGAAAAGTCCCCAGAAAATACAAGATATACGGATTGAGATAAAATTTTTTGGGACTGAAAATATTCAAGACGGTAGCAAACCATATACAGGGAAAACTGAAATTGCAGAAGCTAACGAATCAAGGAATCTAGGAAAGATGATCGATGTAGAATATAGAAAATCGTGGAAAGACAGTCTAGGAGGTAGAGATGAATCACCCAAGGGAGAAACTCTATATACCAGGAAGTTGGAGTTGCCAAGCACCTCGGAATGACAGTCGCGAAAGATAGTACTTTCTCTATAGCCAAAAATCAGGAGGCTGAAAATTATTTGTCTAGAGACAAGATTTTGCCGCCCAGATCATTGAATATATGTATGATTGAAGCAAAGAGTGAAGTGAATTCTGAAAATATAAAATAAATGAATATGGCAGAAAATGAATTTTTAACACCGAGAAAACGTATTATGGTAGAAGATTTTCAAGTAGATACAGAAGTGAAAAAACAAGTAATTACCGATGTAAAAATAATTAGAACCGTAGCCAGTCAGGAAGAAAAATCTAATTTCAAGAGTCATCGCACGTTGATCTCGAACTCCAACAAGTGGGAAAACACAATAGTCAGATGGTATATGCTAATCGCCTCAAAGCATATAGGAATATGGATGTGAATGAAATTAGTCGACAACCGACACAAGAGGAGCTCCAAGAATAAATTGTGGTAGGAACACAACAAATTCCCGTACAAAATCAAGAAGAGATAGTAGATGAATTACCAGTAGTTAATACCGAAAGTCAAGAGGATTGTAATCCAAGTGAAATGTCCGACGGGGATGAGGAAAGCAATCACGAAATCAATCATCCTCACCAAACCAGGTCACGTTACACTGTTCGAGACCAACCGTAGATCTTTTTTAAATCAGGTAGATATCAATTATCAAGAATTTTTAAGTGATGCACTTGGAATATAGGAATGTATATAGTGTGTACTAATTAGGTGTTTTCAGGAGGAATATATGACACTCCGAAAATGAAATAACCCTGAAAATGAATTTGCCAAAGCATATTTCTAACTACTCTGAAATTTTAGAATTGGGATTATGGGAACTCCCTATAAGATAGAATGAATAAATGAAAAAAATATCTCAATTCGGCTGCGAATAAAGACTCTACCGAAACATGAATCAAAAGACTGAATTGAAATAATTGAACTGCAGTGCGGGAAACAAACAAAGTGAATCGACTGAACCGCGACAATCGAAAAAGGTTAAGTGTTAAGGGACGAATATAAACCAGATATTTCATAGAATGTTTCGTGAACATTGAAAACGGCACATGCCTTTTTCAAATCATCTCCGGTCGTAAAAACGACGATTTAGAATGGGGAGACGATGAGAATTGACGACGGAAATATAACGTCCAGTTTAAAATAACTGCATTACAGCATATAGGAAGAAGCGTTATCTTATGAACAAAATTCAAATAGAAATAACCAAATCATTCTCCAAAAACTATTCGATTATGAAAAACGCATAAAACTGACCCGCCGAAAAAATAATGAAGATAATTAATCCCTCTTTCGAAAAAGGTGTTTCCGTGGTATTGCAGAACATTCAAACTAAAAGATCGCTACAACGAAAACGAAGATTAAGTATTTAAAAATAAAGATAAGTCTTACCAACAGTGTAAATCGTGAACTCAGATGTCTAGACCCAAGAGATATCTCCTGAAGTTCTCAGTTGATAATCTGGCGTACAAGGCAAATTTCTGGGACCAGCTTAATCCAGATGGAAACATTTACAAAGCATACAGTATGCTTTGTTCCAACCAGCCCCACTCAGAATTAGTCAGATACTATCCGCACAAATTGTGATTGTTACACTGCATCTGGGAAACGAAACCAAATGATTTGAACAGAAGCAATAGCACACCGAGTGAGCACTGAAACCGAAGACACCTATAACTAAGCAACACGGACCAATTGTAACCATCTACGTCCCGAAGCATTACTGAAGGCCTCAACTTCGAAACAGGATTCGTAGAAGGTGGGCAAAATAACCACCCTACGATGGTCATAAATTATCACTCTCAACCCGAGGAGATCACAATTGTACCGGTAAAGAATTCTCCGAAGACCAGCCAGACAGTTTTATATTTGCTGTCAACGGGATAGTCAGACGACCCACTCAAAGGAGCGAGAGGAAAAAAAACACTCTATTTTAGTGATTGAATGATGTTTGCATGATTATTTTTTGGGAATTAGTAGGATTAAGTAAATTGAAGATGCGGATCACAATTCTGTTTATGTATCATGATTATTACCCATAAGAATAAAACAATTTTTCTTGTTTTGTGAAAGAAGTGAAAACATAATACTTGAATAGAAAAAGGTTCCGATTGTATCAAAACCTTTCCAATACGATAGGGTCGAATGTCATAACCCCAATAAATACAGAAAAACTTTCAAACATAAGATAAAACAAGTAAATAATAAAATATGAACTCCATGACCAGAAAATATAATTCACTGAAAATGAAATGAATTATGATCAGAACGATGGAACAAGGGCACGTTGAGAATAAATAGACACAGTCTAGCTCTGGAATGCATGAAAAAATCACACTCTCTAATGACGCATATCTAAGAATTTCCTACGTAAATAATAACACAATAAATTATATGTTTTGACAGCTCATTCAACCCTCACTGAATACGAAGCGCCAACAAAAGATTTTTTTTTTTTCACATATACCTTTAGACCCGCGTAAAGAGCCAATAATGACCCAGGAAGATGAATAATGATGACAGGCGACAAATAACTAAATGATTCATAATATTGTCACGCCCTACTTTGGGAGTCCCTGTGAAACCCTGGCCTCCTAACTGTTTAGGGTGCCCACTTATTATCTTGCTTGGCTTGCGAGAGGTTGAAACATTTTACTTATCTGATTGTGACCACCATGGTATAGTGAAATGAAAGAGTGAAGTGAAAGCTATTGTGTTTATTAAAAATATAAGGAGACAAAAACATACATGATGGTGAAAACAAAAATACTAAGTGCGGTAAAAACTCTTGTGGATCATTAAAATTTTAAGAAAACGAAAATAACATTGATGAATACAAAAATTACTAACTGAAGTGAACAATAGGGGTATGTACCAAAAAACAAATGAAAGTAACACTTACATTATAATGAAATCCGAAGGAAGAAGATGTGTCACCGTGGACCAGCAGCATGAAACCAAAGAGCGCCCGATTGAAAACAAACACTTTCATTTATAGGAAAAATATCGCTGACTTGCAGAATCAGCGTTCTTGCTATTGATGAATGCAATATGGGACTGAAACTCAATCCCTGGGTACTGACTGGCGTTGAACTTTGAATTTGCAGGAAATACTGTATTACAATAAATGTTATTCTAGATGATGAATTACTGTAAAATAAGTGAACTACTGATTTTTCCACTTTGAATATAATTATGTTTGAATTTTATTTTCAAGTCTGGTAAATTAATTCAGAATTTTGAGAAAGAAATTATTGCTATATTTATATTGGGTAATATTTTTCATACTTGACAATATCATTAGAAATGTAGGCGGGCATTTTAAACGAAGGAGGAAGGGATATAAAAAGCGCGAAACGACGCGAAACATGAGGAGGAGTGTTCAAACTTCCATTCGATTAACATGTAGTAAACAATGATCAGGAATACTCGAACTTTCACATGGAAAACCTGTTACAATATAACATATAGAAGCTATCAACCAGTAAACAGTCATGAGTTCAGTAACGAGTAATGGATAGATCAGACATTGAACTGTGCCGTTACTGCGAGAGCTTTGCTGAAAATGCAGAACACCTGCTTTGCGACTGTTTTGCGAAAGGCCCAAGTTCCTCGAAGGGGCTTCATTATTGCCCTCAGATATCAGGAACTCAGCTCCTAAGAAACTGATAAACTTTGAGAGGAGTTTCGGAATCATTGGTCTCGAATAGATAGGATCAATGTACAAAAGATCTTACAGGTCGAGGTACGTAGAGACTAAAGAGCCATATCGACTTCCCTACAATCACAATGGTATGGATTAGCCAAAGCCTAATTTTCAAACTATATCAGGATTTATGTGGCCAATACTTTATTGAAATACATTATTAAAGTGAAAAAACACTGTACTTAATTGGAATAAAATGGAAATGGAAATATGTCAACCTGAACGATCATAAGCATATGCGAATCACCACTTGATAGGATATTATTTTTTATAAATGATTTTTCAATGAACATTTGAAGCGACCAATGAGGTGTTATCGGAAGAAATTCAACAAAATCTATAAGGATAATCCAATCATATTTGCCAATTGAATACTGAAATTCCTAGTAGCTTTGTTGAGGAAACTATGATCAGTTGATAATTGAAGAAAAATAATTCATATTATCCTACAAAGTGATTTTCCAAAGATTAGCAGAATGGAAGGGAATAAGATCGTCTTTGACGTGCCTTACATTCATATTGTTCAATGTGAAGAGACCAGTGGTATGAACAACTCCGACCAGGAATCCTAGAAACACAGACTGGGATACATATATCACCAACCTAAGACGTAATCTATAGCAGGTTTTTCAGAGAACAAAGTCAACTTGAAATTGTGCTTACATTGAGCAATCTCAGATGCATATGAATCTAGTTGCCCCGGTAAGAAGAAGGTTAAAAACACTAACACGATTTGATGTTGAGACAACTGCGCCATTATCTTTTAATGAAGCCAAGCGAAATGGAGACTACACTCCAATAATGAAATAAGGAAGCTCAAGTGGAAAAGCTCCTGGAATGACTCAGGTTCTTTTGTGAAAACATCATGCCTATCAGCATTCAGACCAAGGTTATGCAGCCTTCGTAGGATATCCATTGTCATAGGTCCCATACAAATTTGTATTGAGGGAATTTGCATGAATATAGACCAACAAATTGTCCGATGTTACTGGAGAATACGTCGCTTCCGGTTGTTTTAACATGTTTTCGATTTAAATATTGAAATAGCTATGCATTTTTCCAAACAACGAATTATTTTTTGTGGATATAAATATTGTGGACACAAAAAGACATATATAATTCTTCTGAAAAATTTGTATTTTCAATGGAACTTACTAAAATCGAAACAAAAAAAGATTATAAGAGAGTTCGATAAATAAAACGCCACTGATATGCTTTACTTTTTCCAAAAATGGGATATTAGCTTGGGGTTCAATCAATCAATCAATCAATCAATATTTATTTCCATTTTTTCGACATAGTTTACATGTATTGGAATTGTCATTTAGTTAGTACAGTTACATTAGTATATCTAAATAAAAAATTACACTTAAAAACAAGAATGTATATATATAAAAAAAAGACATGCATAGTATATATAGAAACCAACAATAGACCAATAAAAATATCAAAAAAGAAACACTTTCGTCAAACATAATTATCACAAAGTCTAATTATCACAAAGTCTAGTTTTGTATAAAATCACCTATACTATAAAAACATTCTTTCAATAAAAAATTCTTCAACTCATGTTTGAATGAAGAAAATATGTTAATACCCTTCAGTTCTTCCGGAAGATTGTTAAATATTTTGAGTCCAATATGATCGGGAGCACATGAATTTATTTTTTTTCGAGCTAAATTTACATGAAAATGGTGCTTGTTTCTTGTTTCATAACCATGAATATCAGAATTTCGTATAAAAGTTCCCTTATTTTTGAAAACATGGACACAGGTTTCGAAAATGGTTCACACAATAATGCATGAAAAGGCGTTATTTCTGCGATATGTACCTTTAATTTCGGAAAAATGTACTTTTATGCAATATTGCGATGGGAGTCAATTCAATATATCTTTTTTGAAAATCGTAGAGCATCAGTAGTGTTCTACTCTCCAAACTCCCCCATATGGGGTTATTTTTTATTTTATGGCCTAAACTAGACAACCCTGTGACAATATACTCGTCTGTATTCATGCTAACTCTTCGAATGCCCAATGAGGAAGGATATTCTACAGTCGCTGCCTAACCTATAAGACCATGGCAAGAGGTAGAGATAAGGCCCAATGTCACTCAGGAAATCACATGGCAGCTGGACATACGTGTAGCTTGAACCATCTTGATTACTATCGTTTCGGACGTCCATCGTCTCAATGGATTCAAAAAGTTTCCACGATGTTTCGAATGCTTGTATCTGCAATCGTCCTCAGGTGAATACTGACAAGTTTAGGTGCTACTTACCAATTTATATGACTGTCGGTGTGATGATGCGTGTAATTCCGCCATGTGCAGTGGTACGTGTAATTCCGCGCCAGAAAGAGCAATCAGTGGTTTCCATACGTTCTTAATCTCAAGGCTTGGTTGACTGAAGGCGTTATTGGCTTCGATGTTGGCGGCCTCTTGAAACTTCCGTTTAAACCAATGCCCCTCTCTATGTAGAACATTTGCGTCGTTTCATAGAACTCGATGGTGCTCAGTCCCGATTTTGATGTTTCTCCACGTTGAGTCCCTTTCTTGTGCTCATCCAATCTTACCGATAACGGCCTCTTTGTCTCTCCAATGTAGGAATCTCCGCATTCACATGGAACTTCATGAATGCAATTCTTACTGATTTCATTTTTGTTGTCAGGTTATCCAATCTTACCGATAACGGCCTCTTTGTGTCT
>JAFIRS010005718.1:42500-50733 GCA_018342105.1 Gonioctena quinquepunctata | reverse complement strand
TGATCTGTGGTTTAGCAGTTTGTATTTATTTGATTTGAGTAGCTTTTATAAAGTTTGCAGCCTTAACACGCAGGTCCGAAAGACAGTGTAGCGTGTAGTAAATAAGCCTCTAGTAAAGAGAAGAAAAAGCAGAGACTCTGGTACTTCTAAGAAACTGGACGTGTATGATGCGGATGTAATTCGTAGAAAAGTATATGACATGTATAGGGAACAAATGGTCTCTACTTTAAAGACTTTAATGCAAAGATTAAAAAAGATGACACACGAATAGAGTGTTGCCGTGAGACACTCAGAAAATGCATTTCACCAAACGGTTTTAAAATGAAATTTTTTTATAAAATATGTATTTTGAAGATGATTATACAAAAAAACAATTGCTGGAAATGATAATTTCCAATAAAAAAACAATATTATTGTGACACATTGGCAGAAGAAGTAGGTCATACAGTGGTAAGACTTCCTCCTTACCATTGCATATTCAATCCAATTGAACACATAGGTATGGCTTCAATGCTTTCAACTAAGCATTGTAGAGCATTAATCGCTGATTTTCCTGTTTAATAGGCAAACTGTTTTTTGTGAAGCGGTCTTTCCAAAAGGATTTCACTTCTTATATAACAGTCTAAAATGTTCTCCATTGTTTTCAGGAGAGAGGAGGTGAGACTGATGGGGCGATAAGACTTTGGTTCGTCTGCTGGACGTCTCCCAGTCTTTGGTATGAACACCACTGCATCCTCTCATCAGGCTTTCGGTATTGACCGAAAATGAGACTGGCCTTGAATAGCCTTTTCAATACGGGCTCTATTATTTCAAGGTTATTTTGTAATAAGGCAGGGAATATTCCGTCCTTTCCGGCCGATTTAAAAGGTTTGAAGCTCTTAATGGCCCATTTGAACTTTTGGGTGCTGAAGATTTTCCCCGCTAGGCTCCTACTGCTTCTGTTAGGGTTGGCGACAACCCCTTCCAGCTGAGCACTTTCCAGTTCGTCTTCAACAACCTTGGACCCAGGAAAGTGTGTCTGAATGAGAACACAAATATATGTATGTAATATATGTGCCTGTGGATTTTCGTTTTGTGTATCTATTACGTCTGGCCGTGGTTTAGATTTTTAAGGATTTTTAACTCGGAAAGAACTACTTTTGGTGAGTTCTTTCTAAACATTTAACATAACCGTTAATCATAGTAATACATCATGGCAAGTAACAACTATATTTTTTATATGAGAAACCTTTGTTACAGAGCCTTGAGGATGAATTCAATTAAATTCGAAACGTCGGCAAGGAAACAATAGTTTTTTCTTCAACGTATACTGATTCCAACTCCAACTAAAAATATATAAATAATTATTAGTTATTATTTTTCAAAGTGTTATTTGGATTGAAACCCCAGTGAGTAGTGTCTGTATCCTTGTATGCTAATTCATTAGCTTGATAGGACGGCAATTTCAGAGTCAATAAATGAATTCTAAAATCTACCTTTCTGACTGGCACCGCATCTGTTTTTTTTCAATGAATAATTCTTGTATTTCAGATGGAAACCCAAGAGATTAATCTCAACTATATCACTGCAGTTTTAGACGAATTTTGCCTAGGTAATGAAAATGACAATACGTATATTTTTCATGCTGTAGTATTCTTTCTATGTACCTTGTATTTATTTCATTTTTTATGAAATTTATTTTCAGTTATTGACAGGTATTGAACACCTAATAATAAATCAATATATATATTCGTCATTAACAAATGGTAGGATTATTTCATTAATTAATCTTAATGCTCATTTGAGTACAATTTATCAGAGTAGATAAAAAAGAAATATAGTTATGAAAATTTTTGACAGTTCTAATAACCATTCAAATTTTGTCATTTTGTGTCATATGAAACAATTTCACCCAATCATGTCAACATTACACTGATAATTGCATTGAGTGCAATTATCAATCACTATGACAACACGATTGAGTTTGACAACTTCATTCCAAATAAATTTCAAAATGTCACGTTTTGGCAACGCGAATGTTCAAAGTATAAATGCGCTAATTGAAGAAAACATTCCCAGAAATACAACCTACAGTCACAAATATATATGGAATTTTGCTGCGAACGAGAATATGAATTAAATGAACATAGAAGCTTAGAAGAATTGGCGTTGATACTAAAAGATTGGGCGGTCAATATGAGAAAGAAAGACGGGACCGAATTTAAAGAAGCAACGGTGAAGACAATGTGGAACGTTTCGTGCAAACTTTTGCAAGAAAAGTACTATAATGACTATAATATTATGATTGACCCGTTTAACAATACAGTATTTAAACCAGCCCGAGATGCCCGCGATGCAATCTGGAAGAAACTACAAGCAGATCCATGTAAACGTAAGTCCAGTTCAGTTTCGTTAAATTTGTCTGAAGTTAACAAAATAATATTGCTATGGGATGAAAATACTCCTGAAGGTCTTATGCGTAAATTTTACCATATTGCTGCTGTAGAATTAGCGTGGCGAGGAGGAGAGGCAGTTGCTTGTCTGGTGGTTTTTTTTCAAATCGAGAAAAATAAGGATGACTCTCCAACATATCGCATTGAATACAATCCGGTGTTCAGTAAAACGTGCCAAGGTCGTTCTAAAAGCTGTCCTGTACGTCTTTATCATAAACTGATATCAAAACGAGGCGACAATATTACCTCACCACGACTGTTCTTAAAACCAAATAGACACTGGAAAAATGAAACTGACAAATGGTACGATAATGTACCTGTTGGAAGAAATACAATAAATGGATGGACTAAATCTGCTGCTGAGGCAATTGGCTTGAATGTAAAGGCAAAACGATAACAAATCACTCGAATAGATCAACTGCTGTTAGCGAATTGGCAAAAAGTGGTGTAGAAGAACAACAATTGCTGAAAATTACTGGTCATAGCAATCAAAATTCTATAAAACCATACTTAAATCTTGATCAAGAACACCACAAGATCATAAATATTATGCGTGGTAATAGATCTTCTATAGTAGAGACAAGCAACGAATCTAATGTTGAGTTAAATTTTAATAATCGTACTTTCACTAACTGTACTTTTAATAAATAAATAACAACTGCTTTTCAACAAATTCTGTTGAAATGGATCATACATGGTTACCTCTACTCAGAGAGGAAGTGAGATATTGTAGAATGCTAATAAACTGATCTGAACAACACCCCATATATCAAATGAGCATTGCGTCACTCTCAAACTTTTTTGGCAGATCTCAATTGATATCCGTCAGTTGAAAAAGCGAAAAAGACTCTGCAAGAAAAAATCCAAATTTTTAAAACAATTAAAGGAGATTTAGAAGATTTTGAGAACGGGGGCAGATATAGTCCCCGAAACGTCAATCAAAAACTATATAGAGAAGTATCTTTTGAATTTTTAAAATTCAGAAAACGACAAGTTATTGACTAATTGAATCATTTTTCTATAGGAAATATAATTTGGTGAACGCAATAACTTATCGGGGTGAACTAATTAGTTTGCCCTTTCTACACTTGTATAGATTTTCCTGATTATATTTTCATTTTCAGACTGTGAAAACATGTCAAAAAAGTCCTAGGAATATTACTACTGATAAAGAACATGTAAGTTTACTGAGTCATCATTGTTAGAATCAACAATAAAAATTGAATTTATGATTTATTTAAAATCAACTACCACATCATTGATTTATTATAAACTTCCATTAGTTAGTCCTTAAAAAAAACAATGGCATTGGTTAGCAACGAATACATTTTATTTAATTCTGAGTAACTGTTCTGTGTGGAGGTCAAATTTGATTTATAGTAATGAAAAATGAAATAAGTGATGGTGAGTTGGAATTCTGAACAACTCTCAAGATGGGAACTCCTTCAAAATTTAAACAGCAATACTTAGAGTAATGCCAAGGAAAATCCTATAACGTTCATTTAAAGTTGGTACAATCAACTTCATCTCTTGTTCAAAAAGGGGAACATTCTCAATTGAATGGGATTTTTTGAAAATTGAACAATCCACGACAAAAAAAATCAATTATTCAATTGAGAATGTTTCCCTGTTCAACATGAATACACCCCAAGAGGTTATATTGAACGATGCAAGATAGTGACTAAAGTTTATCTTTCAGTCGCAGATCTTCAATATTAAATTTTATGAACATCCTGTTCATAATTTCAAACAAATCAATCAACTGTTCAATTCATGATTTGAGAAACACCACCCCAGGTTGATAATTTCAGTTTCATCACTCACCTTGTCCCAATTTCAAAACTCCAATAATAGTCACCGTCAATATTAAATTTCCAATAACCAAAATGAACAACAATACCAGCAACGTCCAAAAAGCAATGGTTTTCCTTCCTCTCATGCCAGGTTTTGTATCTTCCACAGGCATGTATCCCACCTTGAAACTGTTGTTATTATTGTATTTAGCCACAGTTCTGTTCAGTAGATTCCTTTCTTTGATGGAAGCAGCATCCATTTCTTCGGAAAAAACATCCGACGTTTCTGGAGATGCAGATCGATAATCCATATCGCCGATGTTCAGTTTTCATTTCAGGAAAATGGATTCATGGAGACATTCTTCTCCTCACTCGCAATCTCAAAGTTGCGGAATGTGATTTCGATTCTGACAGCGTCGCGACGCAGTTGAAATCGACGCTGGCTGAGTTGCGCAGAACGAGCGGCGTCGAGTTGGGGATTATTAATTTAAGAGGCTACATCATTCGTGTCACGTGACTTCAAATAATGTTTCATATACAGGTGGGATATAGCTATTTTTCACGAAGAGGCGAGGTCCTATGATAGCGCACCTTTACCTAGAAGAATTTTGATGGAGTTTTATGAAGAAATACATTATACAGAGGTAGTATTCATTTTGCAAGTTGGAGACGGTCACTCAATTATAAAACAAACCTAAATAAACAACCTCAATTCATGAAATAAAACAGTTACAAACAATATAAACATGAGAATTATGAAATACAGTCTGTCTCCCTTCTCATGGAAACATGATATGGTCAAAATTCTCACGGGTTCGTGATCAGGACATCAATTCTAGTACCATTCCATATTTTAGCTGAAACATTTTCAGTTCTGAAAAATCAGAATTTGTCTCATTTCCTATGGAAACACCCCTGTATCTTCCGTAATTATTGGAGTAAAAATCTGTAATTTTCACGATCGGTAGGTATACTAAGGCTGAGTCTGAATTCTTTCATGAGGTTGAGCTGAGTGACATACACTGCGCGAGGAGCGATGGATATACCGATTTTTGCGAAAAATCATATTAGGGGGCAAGATAGGCTCAAAAGTCTTACGGATTCGTGATCAGTACATCAACTCCAGTGCCAATCCATATTATCGATAAAAAAAATTCAGTTCTGAAAAATCCGAATTTGTCTCACTTTCCATGGAAACGCCCCCGTATCTTCCGTAATTATTGTTGTAGAATTCTGTAATTCTCACGATCGTTAGATATACCGAGGATTAGTCCAAATATTTTCTGGGATTGATCTGAGTGACAAATACTGCGCGCCAGGGTCGATGGATATATAGATTATTACGAAAAATGATATAAGGGGAAGAGATATGCCAAAATGATCTGTCATTCCGTTCTCCAGATATTTCTAATGTTCCAACCACTATGAGATACGCTGTATATTCTACCTATTACAGGTGTCGCAAAGCGAAAAGTAGATCATGTAGAATCAAGCAGTTAGTTATAAGTGCGAAGTGTAATTTCCTGAACAATAAATTAGTATACAAAATGTTTGTTTCTCCTGTTTGCAGTATTTGTTTTTCTGGCATCATCAAATCAAAACGGGTTTTCTTCCAAACATCATTTGAGAATGTTAAACTCCCGTAGTATTAATAAAATAATAAAAAAAAAAGATATTTAATACTTTATTCAAATCAATAATTCGATTTTTTCCCAATGCATTTTTAACGGTTCACCACGTTTTCCGCCGCACCATTCGAAGATAGATGAAACGGAGGGGAGGTGACGTGCCCTACAGCATTCTGATATAAAAATTACTGAAATTCTTATGAGGTAAATGTACTAGTATTATCTGTTACGGAAGTATGGGAAAATTTGGCCAAACTGCGTTCTCAACACATCTATGGTTCTTTTTGATGTAATTGCATCGATGACAATTTTGAGTAGGCGTCTAGAGCAATCAAAATCTGTTTGTTCAAAAATAGACCACGAAGATCTAAATGTAATCTTGCCCAAATTTCAGTTGGATACGCCCACGGATTTAGCACTGCCTTGTTAGGAGACTTTTTATTGGTGAGGCAATTTTCAAAAACCTTGCAAATTTCTTCGATCTGTCTATCTAATCCGGGCCACCAGAAATATGATCGGGCAAAGCTCTTAAATTCAACTGCCTACCCCAAGGATAGTTGTAATAATTTATGAATTATTATCCGGTTGTTCCATAAAATACAATCCGATTCTAAACACATTTCGTTTCTCACTCTGAAAAATGGTTTGAATTTGTCCTCAACTTTTGTAGGCCAATTAGTGGAAACTTTTTTTTTTTTCACCTAAAAAGGAATCTTTCAATGTTTTCTCGCGCATCAATGAAAATTTCAATGGAAAATCATTATTCTCAGTGAAATAGTTTATAAAATATATGCCTGGAAAATTATTCACAGAACCTTCTTAAATTTCAAGTAACAGTCGTGACAATGAATTCGCATAATTTTTATGTGACTGCACATATTCAATATTACAATCAAAGTTTAATACAATTAACGTTCATCTACGTAACCTGTTTGCTGAGAACACTGGAATTATCTTTTCGAGATTAAATATATATGTCAACAGTTTGTGATCCGTAATGAAGGTAAATTTGATTCCATACCGGCATTGGAAAAATTTTGTTACCCCAAAAACCAGTGACAGCTTTGTTCTCGATCTAACCCATTTTAAACCGACGAAAAAAAAGGAGGAGGTTCTCTAGTATACGCGTATATTTTTTTAATGTATGATCACGTATAATTTTTCACAGATTAGTTCGATTTCGATTTTTTTTTCATTGGATAAGGTATACATCCACTGAATTTCCACCCGTTAACCGATTCTATCATTCATAACTTTGTAGGGGTTATCCGATTTAGATGACTCTTTTTCATTGGTTAGGGTATACTTCATAGTTGGTCATATTTGGAATTGAAAAGGAATAATCCACCCCTAAGGCTAGAAAAATAGAGGATTAATAATTTTTCATCTGTTAAACAATTCTGTTAAAACTTGGCACACATAATGGATACCTGGAGTCAATTGAGTAGATAGACATTAGTGGATTTTAGCCACAAAAAAGTAAAAAATAAAAACTTTTTAACAGAAAATTAAACCGACGAAAAAATAAACTGAAAAGCAAAAAATAAAATGAACCTTCTTAGTCTTATGGGCAATCCTCGGTTGGAATGGATTAAGACAATCTCACATTGGCCCTGAGTAAATTATAAAAAGGAAGTAAGGTCATGGCAAAATTTTATCTTGCGATGTATGCACCCCACCTTTACTGATAACGAATCCTAAATACGAAATTTCCGATTTGAAAAATTTAAATTCTTCCAAAGCTATCCGAAATCCGGCATTTTGCAATTGAGTAAAGACCTTATTCAATCTCTCAAAATGTTGTTCTCGATTACCCTCTGTAACTGGATACCCTCTGTAACTTGAAGTCTGTCACACCAGAAATATTTATTTATTGAAGTTTAAAGTTAATTGACTTTCTTACAATATTTCGGCATATGCATTTCGAGGATTGTAACCCTAATCTTCAGTGCACTGTAATTAATAACACTCTCTATTGTTTTCCATATTTTGTATTTTCTCGTCCCTGGAAGTAAAACATGTTAATTATCTGTTCTAAAAAGGGAAAATTACAAAATTTTCCTCGATACGTTACTGCGTTTTTGGTGTTCTAGATAAAAATAAACTACGAAAATTTGCCTTAGATATCTCACAACAAAACTTATATTTAAAATTCTAAATAAAAAATATACTTCCTTTGAATACGTTTCGGAAGTCACATCTATTCCCTATCTGAAACCCTTGTTATTGAAAAATTATTACAATTTCAAATAGCACTTGAAGTTTTTCGTGATATCTTGGCAATTACTAGTCAAACTCTGATATGCACCGCAGAGGATTTTCAATTCAACGTGATCTATTTTGTGCGAAATTTCTGTAGTTCCACGCACCCCCTTTTTCA
>JAFIRS010005718.1:0-40000 GCA_018342105.1 Gonioctena quinquepunctata | reverse complement strand
TTTTTTCCTGGATCCTTTTACTTTACTGTTACCTAAAATACATTTCTTTTAAATTTCGCTGTACCTTTTCTTGTTCTTTTTTAATTCCTCTTCCCTTTTATCGCTTTCTAATTTTGTTCTTTTTTTCATAGGTTTCCCCTGGTTACAGTTATCAGCAAACACATTTCTTCTTAGTTTAGCTTCTGCCTTTCTTTGTGTTTTTCTTTTCTGCTGCACCAAATTATGTTTGTTGAAAGAAGTACTCTTTAGAATTTCAGCATCTTGTTGTTTTCTTTGCCTAGAGGTATCAAATATGCCTGCGACAGTGTGGAAACAATATTCAATGACTCTAAGGAACCTTGTGTTAGTGTGTAGGTATAACATCATCATGTGTTGGGGTTGGTACAGCATTTCCTTCAGATTTTTCTCTCAGAGCTTCTGAAGAAGCAAAGTGGTGATCTTTGAATACATGCCGATTGACAGGTCACATGCTAGAAGCTTTCAAGGCAGCCATGCCGACAGTTGCCGTAAACATGTTTTCATGTGCCTGGACGTGGTAAATCCCAAGAAGCCGGAAAAAGGCAACATCAAGTGGTTGCATACGGTGTGATGTTGGCTAGATAATTGCAATTTAATAATTCCATTATCCCTTGCAAATACCAGAGCGTCCAAATTTTGGTTGTGGGTGGAATGGCCGTCTAACAGTTATTACTGGCTCTTCTTTCGAACATCCCACATTGTTTTCAAATGGCGAAGCCATTTTGTCAATAGTTCACTTGTAATGTATCCTCAATCAGGAATGGACACTTCGCTCCCTGTTGGGACTCCATCAATTCTGGAGCAAATCGTTTCGCTTAAAAATAAAAGTAGGCGGGATATACGAGCCCAAAGTGCTTACACAACATACAATAGTGGTATTTACTCCCCGCTCACCACTGCTTGCTACTCAAATCTGATGTTTTCCATTCGGGTCAACTATCTTTTGTTTTTTTTCTTGACTGTACTGAAGCCACTTTCGTCTACATTATATATTTTTGTGCCCGTGATTCAATGCTTATCTACTAGTTCTTCTTAAAAAATATGTCCACCTCTCTGTACTGAAACCTCTCATTCTGGCAAGAGGTGTGGCTTCCGGCTGCCTCAGTGATAGCATGGAGTTTATTTTCATGAACACGTCAAATTTCAACATTAAAACGTTAAGCAGTAAAATCTTTCTTCAAATTGAAGAATATGTAGACTTAAGATGTCCGAAGCGAAGCTATTAGTAGAAATTCCATAGGCGTACCAAATAATTTAGTAAAAGCGATACAGAAGTGTATCCTGAATTTGATAGCATTCGTATAATTTCTTCTTCCACTACTGAAAAGTACTACCCCAGACTCCAGGGCATTTTTGCAAGGTAACAGAAAACAAAACTGAATAAACTTCACTAGATACCCACTTATTAACCTAACAAACCTAACCTTTCAATCGCTGCATGTCATGACACTGCTGCACACGATGAAAATCGTGACCACTCGTGCTCTCTACCTACCATTGTGCTGTCTCAATACTGAATTCACTCTACCACTCTTTTTTCATTTCTTCGGTAAATATAGGCCGCCGCGCCGGACGGAAGGTTTAGTGATTATGGGGCCTGCTTATCTTTGGTTTTGTAGGTATCGTTATAGCATTCAAACAATGGTTATAGGTAGCGTAGTTTGTGGTAGGTACGCCATATCTTTGAGCTGCTTTATTTTCTCCATTATTTTCTTGACGAACTGCATTGACAGCTTGGACCACTCACTATATTTGCGTCTGTTTGACGTACTTATACAGTATCGGAAACATTTTATCTGGGGTATAGACATAAATCTACACGAGCAACAAGGAACGCAATGATATGATAATACCACATAAACAAGAGAGGCGCACTGCTGTACGCCCCTCCTGTTACACCACCCGACGCATTAACTGACCACGTGGCAATGCGACACAGCGCACAGCTTGCCGAGCCGTGGTTGCAAAAACACAAGATCGTGACAATTATTACCTTTTGAAACATGCCGCCTATTTACACAACCGCAGAGAAAGTACAATAGATTGTTTGGCCCAAAATGGTGGTTTGTTCGAACATTTAATAAAATAGTTCTGTACACAAAATATTTAATTTGGTTTATCTTTTCTTGTGAATATTTTTTTTCTCTCCATTCAAGAAATAATTGTTTTTCTGTTAGAAATAAGTTTTTTGTTTTCATTGTCTTACAGAAATATCGTTTGCTTTTGTTTATGTTTGAGGATTTTCTTTTGTTTTCGCGGCCACCACGTCACCAAAGATATTTTGATCTTTCTGTCGTCCGACATATTAAATTGAATCAATGATTCAGATTAATTTGTTCAAATTATCTGATGTGAAATTATCCTCAAAAATTCTTCTTCATTGCAGCGCACACATTTTCCCGACTGCTGCTGGTATGATACAGAAGTCCTGAGCTGACCGCTCTGACTCTCCTATCTCTGTGTCGTGACGTCGATATCCCTTCCTCGAGCGAGTCGAGGAGAAATTGTAATGCTCTCTCAACATATAGCAAGCTATTCTTTACGCTCTCATGAAACCACCGTACCCAAGATAAATACTTTCCGACACTGTATTTGGCATACGTACGGAAATAACAACGAAAAATAATATAATTGTGATCACTTCCTAAATTGGATCAGTCCAACATCGGCTCCCATGAACGGTCCAATTTATGAAACAATGACATTTTGTAAACAATAGCTTTTCGTGAAAAATCAGCAATTATAACTATGCCGTGTATGCATAAAAACGTTGCTAACAACGGTACGCTACTGACAAATTTGAAATGTTCTTGTTATTCGTATCCAGAATACCAAAACGCAGTAACGTATCTGGACAAATTTAGTAATTTGCCTTCTTAAAACAGATAATTAACATTTTTTACTTCCAATACCTCAAAAAAAAAAAAAAAATCAGGCGTTATTCAATAACTGCATAAAGTAGTTCAACTAAGAATACGAAATTTGGACTACTGATTTTTTTTGGGAAAAAAGAGGAGACATTATCATTTTCCTAGGTTAGGTGTAACATTACATTATCACCTTAATTTCGATTTTGGGTATGACTCTTAGTCTTTTTTTTTGGACTTCCTGTTACTCTTGATATTCGACAGTGTTTATTTTTAATAAAAATAAAATTGTTTTCTAAGTTTTGTCGAACGAAATGGCCGTTTCCGATTAGTGCGAGTTGGTTTCTTCAGGTGATGGCGTTAATTTTGGAACAGAAAACTTTTGGGTTTCTAGTTGTTTTACAGTTATCTGTAAATTTCCCAAATTATATCATTGTCATCTTTAGACAATAGTTATATGTACCTGAAGGTATAAAAGTTCCATTCTTAGAGTTTAGATGGCGTAGGTATTTGTGAGAAATTTGAAAGCAGTTCCAAAAAAATATTTTTATAGCACATTTTTTCGATTTTTTTCCAGAGAATAATCTAGGTACATAAAACGAAACCGCGTCGAGCTGATTTGGGTGCCAGAATATGAAGGAATTGCAGGTAACGGAAAAGCCGACGAATAACAAAATAGGATTGGAAAACGAACCAGATCCAGAACAGACTGTATCAAAGCGTACATTACGAGCATCTGTAGGATACTCGATCCGGAAAAAAACAAATACTGGAATAATATCTCAGGAAACAGACACGGAAAAGCAAACATCAAGGAACAGTGACAGAAAAAAACAGCAGACTTGTTAACAATTAAAAATCATTATCTACGGGGCACATGAACAGGCATGCGCCAGTAGACGAGCACCTTAATGGAATGGGACCTAACCTGTAGGTAGATTTTTGGCAACCAATTGGCGAAACAAAACTATACAGCATATCTATACCCAGTAAAGGAATTGCACAAACTCGTGCAATGCACAACATTGCAACAGGCAAGGTATAATTGACCAGAAGGCTCAAGTGTCATGGATTATAGGTATCTTTTGAATTCGTTTTCGGTTCTCGTTGTTTGGGAATATAATTTCCTGAAATCTAAAACTGAACCGATAAAAACGATCCAAATGCACTGGTGTGTCATGCCCCATAATTACAGAAAAACTTTCATTCATAAGAAACAACACGATATTACTGAATATGAACTTTATAGCAAGAAAACAAATTCCGAAGTCAAATAATCGACAAACGGATGAACAAAGGCCGTTTAAAAATAGAATACACACATACGCAACCAAGCTGATGAGCACATACCCGTTAAAAATACTTCATCATCTGTTCAGACAAGGAAATGCACTTAAAAATTACTATAAAAAATCACCCTTTTTCTCGATAGAGCTATTAATAAGTCGTCACCTCATAGTTACGCATAACTAAATAATTTCTTGGTAAACAAAGTCTCTTTAAATTAACAGTTGTTGACAGCTCGCCTAATTGCACTCCGACTACTAAATACCATAAATCTGTTTTTATACATTTTTGATGACAGAAACAAGCCATTAATTGTTGGGCCGCTGACAGGGTGAAGATAACTAGTGTGGGAATGTAATCCGCGGATGAATCATGGTTAGGGTCGAATGATATAAAAGCATGAGGCGCTCGCCATCAAAAAGTCAGTCAGTACATAGAAGTTGCTCCGGTAATATGTTCCTCTCAAAATGAGGTTAGGTTCATTCGATCACAATATAGTGAAATGAAGATGAGAAGTGCAGTTAACTTAAGAAGCCATTAGGAAAATTATATTCAAATCAAGTTAACCCGAGAAATGACAGCACTAAGTGAATTCACAAGTAAACCAGTATTTTTACAAAATTACCTATTATTTATCAACTCTTCAAGAACGAGATAAGTCAACGGAAAAGCTCAAATCGATAGTTCATGACCTCATAGAAAACCGTATCCATACAACATATCCTAATATACAGTGCGAGGTAAAAAAAATAAACAATTTCAGCGGGATTAATCAAAATAATAATACAATTAAACTAATTGTCGTTCAAAAGCCATCTCAAGTGAAAAGTGTTGACCCTGCTGATTGGGAGTAAGTTCATATATGTTTTCTGTATTTATGGTTGGGCAAATTGAATCATTTATAATGTGAAGTGTCTTTAAATGTATCTCCATAATTTTATATTTCCCTAAGCTTTCAAAAGATAATTATTACCAGTCGTTTTAACAATTGATGTCACTATTGCTTTTAGTCAATCTATTTCATTTGTAGACTGATAAAAAAATACCTTCAAGTAAACTACACTCTATTTTTTTTGAATATTGTATCATCTTATATTTTATAGCACGGATGAAATACCTTGTTAATTTTTATAAAATATATATGTATATTCTTAATATTTTTCTGAGTGCAATATTATTTTTCGAATCTTTCTGAAACTCGGTACGTATTTCCTGGATAAACAACTCAACGCCCAAGTATAGAGAGAAAGAGATATTTCCTGTAGGCCGCTCCAGTGAGATAATCTCGGTTGGACCATCCTCAGACAGTCGATGCTCTTGATACTTGTTTTCTCAATCTAACAACAAGTTTGGTGTTGCAGGTGTGGTTTGTTGTGGTTCAAAACACCCTGTATATGGCCGGGCTCAATAGGTGCACTTGACACTATTTCGATTACAGCAATACATCTTCCACTTAAGAGCACGAAAGTGTAGTATTTACTGTAAAAATTAACTAAAAATGTAAAAATATTAGAAATAAAATAATTGACAAAAAAAAACTTTTTTTTTTAAAGCGTGGTGCTCTCTACTTATTTTTCATAATAACTCTACTAATCCAATCAATAGAGACCTAACAAAAATTTCAATACAGCTGAAATTCTAGATTCAGGAATTCGAAAGTATGAAGTACCCATTAAGCAATTCTTTACCATGCCACGGCGCTAAAAATATAAAAAAAATCTACGAAGTCCAGATGTATTATAGATATGAAAAAATGTCGCATAAAAATTGTAGCTCGTTACTTTTTCTACAAAAATGTTCCCATAAATTTTGCATTTTTTTTATTTTTAGGGCAGTGGCATGGTAAAGAATTGCTTAATGGATACTCCACACCTTGAATCCAGAATTTCAGCGTTTTGTAATTTTTGTTAGATTTTGGTGAAATTTTGTTTCTATGTATTTGATTATTGCTAACGATGAAAAATGTAATATGAAGCACCCCACGCTGTTTTAACATTAAAGTTTTTTTGGGCAATGACTTTATTCTTATTATTTTTACTAAGTAGTTCATATTGCTACAAAAGCTTTTTTTTTATAAACTATAAACTGATCGAAGTCGCTTCGCAATCCAAGACAAACTTCAGGCCTAGCGTTTCTCATAGCGTTTCGATCCTAAAAAATGTCGATGGTTTATTCCATAATGCAGGTCTCTCTTGTTCGAGTAATGAAATAAGACTTTCATCATCTATGTCACTCATGTTCACGAAACTGTTGACGAATATATTGATAAACTGCCAATAATGCAGTTCAAATCACAATAAGCAAATGACTTAAACGGTAGAAAAACTGCTGGGTGTGCCAACGTGCATTTGATAACGTAGGCCACTAGTGCAATGCGGCGGTAAAATTTCCGTCGGCTCCAGTGGCACTCGACGACTGCACAGCTACCGCGAAAAATCACCAAGAGGTAATCTTGAACGATGGACGGCAGTGACTGAAGTTTATCTTCCAGTCGCAGATAATTCCACAGGTTTTATGAACACCCTGTTCATATTTTCAAACAAATAAATCCAATCTATTGTTACGACATCGGCAATTGGCATTCTCTCAAGTATACATAGTATAAACTGAATAATAGTGACATATTGCTTCTACAAAAATATCCACCTTAGCACATAAAAATATCGTGATTTCTACACGATAAAAACTATACACCCTATATGTCCGAGTTTTCATTCGATCTTTTGCTGGACATGTCAATCATTTCTCTGTCACTGTCATACATTCAAATGATCTGAAATCCAATATTTTTTCTTTCCATTCGAGTCCAAATTCTCAGTGTGAATAATCAAAATGTCCGAAAAATGGATAGGAAGTATAGTTAGTATTTGGAAAATTTTCATTCTGAAATATTTTTAATACATTTTTTCATTATAGAGGAATAACGCACCCGCATTCTCCCCCAAGGTAAGTCTCGATCTGCGTCAGTTCATAATCAATAAATCTAAACATCCTCATTTTTCAGAATAATTTCGCCACTTTTAGATTCTATGGCAGACAGTATGGGGTAAGTGATTATACTTTTTTTATTCTCGACACTGCATCAAAATTAAACTTTTCATCCAAAAGTGAGGAAAGCTAAATGATAGTTGGAAAAAATCGATCAAGTTTTTAAAACAATGCGTTTATCGTTTTCAAGATTCATTAAAGAACATTGTTTCATTATTATGTCTGAGAACCCGAACCGTTCAATATGTCTTAACACAGCATAAGCGTATGCATGTGCTAAGACATATTATTTCAGAACCCTCCGGTTTGATCATCTGTCATAATGGAATTCCCACGATCCAACACATAAAAAAGTAATTCTATATGCAACAGAATTCGAACAGATCATACTCGAAAATAATCTAAATAGGAATCTCAATTTTTTCCACTTACAGGGGTGAATGAAGATAACATTCAATTAAGCTGTACAATCCTTGATTAGGAGAAATACACTTTTTCTGAAATCGCTCAAGAACTTCAGGCCCCAAAATACGCTATCTAGTATTTTAGTCCGTTGCTAAGCAACGAACTTTCCCGGACCGAAAACGGTCCCTACCTGCCGGCAAAAATTGGTCCCTACCTGTTTTTTTTTTATACAGAGTGGGCCATTGAAAACGAAACAGCGGCTCTGTAGGTCGACAGAACCGAATTATATAAAAACGCTCGGACACGTCAACTACATTTTCGAGGGGGACATCGTTCGCGATGAAATTCACCCGAAATACATTCCATCCCTCGGAGCTGTGATCACCACCACTAAATTTGTAAATGGCAACATATAGCAAGTGATACCTCATTTGAAAGGTATTTTCCTTCATGATATCAAACAACAAAAATAAATTAATTCTATCGATTCGTTTTCGAGATATAGGAACTTGAAGTTGGGAATTCACTTTTTATTCACTTAATCAATAAAAACAATATCTGATAAAGCAACTGTCGCAATAATTATTATTGTCAATTAACTAAATGTTCAAACTGTCTACCACCCATTTCCATACAATAGTACAAGTTCTGTTCAAAACGAGACCTCACATTTCGTAGCATTTCCGGCCTTATTCGACGGCATTCTTCAATAATTCTCCTTCGTAAATCTTCCAAAGTCGAGTGGGGTTGAATCTGGAGATCTGGTTGGCCTCTCTATAGAGCCACTTCTTCCAATCCAACTTCCAGGAAACATTCTATCCAAAAACGCCCTAACAGGCTGTGCATAATGTGGAGGTACCCCGTCATGTTCCCCGTCAAGTGGTCTTCATGGTAACGATCGTAATTTTCAATGATGTCTCCTAATTGTGGATAAACAAATTCATTCAATAATTCCAAATAAGTTTCTCCTCTCAGGTTACCGTCGAGAAATACTGGTCCAATCAAACGGTCCCCAAAAATACCGGCCCTGACATTGAGTTTTTGGGGAGTTTGAGTATGGACTTCGTGGAAAACATGTGGATTGACATCTGACCAATAACGACAATTATGGCGATTCACAGTCGAATTCAAAAAGAATGTAGACTCATCAGGAAAGCAGATGTTGAAAAGGAAATTCTCATCAGCATCTATTCTCGTAGTCATAATTTCACAAAATTCCTGTCGCCTATCAAAATTATCTTCATTCAGTTGGTGTACCAAATGTATTTTGTAGGGGTGGAATTTATGATGTTTCAGGATTCGGCGGATACTGGTTCTACTGATATTGGTAACACTAGCCAATTTCCTTGTGCTCAATGTTGGGTCTGCATGAACTTGTCCTAAAAGTGCAACTTCAACAGCTTCATTTCTCAACGGAAATTCACGTTCTGGGTCTCGTTTCTTGTTGGCTACTGATCCAGTTTGACGAAATTTTTGCACTAATTCTAGAACGTATTTTCTAGCAACAAGTTTATCTGGATGCGTTTCATTCAACAAATTTAGCTGTACGGTTACCGCACTCATCATTCTTAAAAAAATTGTTATTATTTCAACTCTTTCCGCGATCGTATACACCATTATTGCGGAAAGATATTCAGCAGCTTTAGTCAAGTAATTCACTCCAATGTCGTTCAATCAAAGAGCAGTTTGGCACTGATAGACGTCCACAATTGCGATTTGGCGAAAAAAATTATCTCATACATATCGATTCTTAAGAACCTTTAATTTTTTTCGATCAAGTAAATGAGGATGAAATACAAATTTGAAACGGAATTGCATGTTATTTGTTGGTAAACAGTTAGATCATTTAATTCCTTGACAATGATAATTATCTTTAAACAGTTGCATTGATAGATGTTATTTTTATTGATTGAGTGAATAAAAAGTTATTTCCCAACTTCAAGTTCCTATATTTCGAAAACGAAGGGATATAATTAATTAATGTTTGTTGTTTGATATTAAGAAGGAAACTGCCTTTCAAATGAGGTATCACTTGCCATATGTTGCCATTTAAAAATTTAGGGGTGGCGGTCACAGCTCCGAGGAATGGAATGTATTTCGGGTGAATTTCATCGCGAACGATGTCCCCCACGAAAATGTAGTTGACATGTCCGAGCGTTTTTATATAATTCGGTTCTGCCGACGTACAGAGCCGCTGTTTCGTTTTCAATGGCCCACTCTGTATACATTTTAGACAGTAAATAAATACACGCAAACACCCAACTCACATTAAGAACATTTATTGAATATATTATTACACATATGGAACGTTTATTATAACTATCTTTGTATATTTATAGTTATGTTGCAGTTTGAACAATTATTAAACATAGGCTAAACTCTACCTGAAAAGTCATTCTCTTTGTCACTCCCCCCTCTAAATTTATCTGTTATGTTATCTGAATAGTCAGCGACGTTATTGCTGTTTTCTTCTTCGGCAATAATACTAATAGTATTAGCAGATATCTCTTTGTCACTTCCCCCTCTAAATATTTTATCTGCTATCTCTACTTTATTTGTAAAAGATTCCTCTATATATCATTCGGCAACGGTTGAATATTTCCATCCCCCATGCCTCTTCAAAGCAATTAAATCTGCCCCAGCATTAACCAAAATTGTCGCAGAGGACCGACGGAAACAATGTCCTGTGTATTCATCTGCATATGGCAAATTTAAAAATTTTGCGACAATTTGAGGCATTTTGCCAAACTGATGTATTTCCACTACTTACCCGCAACCTTTCCCATTCGAATATTTAAAGAAAAAGCGGTAACTTCCAAAATTTTCTGGACGACATGCAGAAATTTTTTTCTACAATGGCATATAAGTTTCGTTTATCACAAATGATCTTGGTTTGTTCGTTTTATTATCGGGTATTTGAATCAAAAGCTTTGATCCAAAATCTTCTATGTCATTCAAATTTAATTGATATAGTTCATCACGGCGACATGCACCGGTAACACCAAATATTAAGGCAACCCAAAAAGTAAACACTACATAAAAATCTAGGTAATTTTAAAATTCTTACATTTTAAACGTACCTTATTCATTAAGTATATATATAATCTGGTGCTTGAGTAATAAACGTTTCAATTTGTTCATCTGACAAAACTTTTGACTTCTTTGGTTTATAGTTGTCACTTTGACGTTTCAGGAAAGAACGTAATTTCGAATATTTTGTAATATCAATATTTTCTTTTGTACTAAGTGTAGCTCTCAGCATGGAGTATTTGACCATAACGTAGATGCCTTCAACTTTGTAGATAAATCGGAAAAGTATGCAATCATGACAATTTCAGATCGGGAGGTCGTCTTTCAAACCATGAAACGTTTGTAAAAGTATTCATATTTTGCTTTGGATTTATTTGGCAATAAATTTAAGATGACATTTTCAGCAGCATTTACTAACTCTGGTGGTGTTCCGCACACCTGGACATCATCATCACTGTCAATTTTAAATATTTTTTAGCGATAAGTAGGTATTAAACCGAAATAAGTAGTGAATGTCTGACTTTTGTCACAATAATAAACAAACAGTGATTGTCAAGGGAACGATTTCATAGGCAATAAGATGGTACTCAAAAATTCCTTAATTTATGATAATGTTGATTGCGATTTCAGAAAAATAGTATATGTACCTCGTAGAAAAAGCACATTCCCAGACTTTAATGCTTGTTGGCCTCGGCTTAACGCCTCGGCATTGTCGTCCAGAAATGTATTGCTTTTACTACTTGATACACAATGTAGGTACTATTGTTTGATCCGCCGAACAAGTAACAGATTCGACTATATTAGTAACGGAAGTGGGGGGCAATTTGTTATATACTTTGTTATTCTTATACATTTATGAATTTTTCGTCAGTTCTAATCTGGGAAGAGGTAAGTTTTTTCTTGGATTAGGCGAGTATTATGTTTTATTACAGGAGAACGTTGTAGATTGTAGGGGGGTCGATATGGCTCTTCAGCCTCTCCGTATCTCGACATATAAGGTCTTCTGTACATTACCCTTCATCTATTCAAGACCCGGGATTCCGAGACTCTTCGCGAATCATATCAGTTTTCTGGAGCTAAGTTCCTGATGTCTGAGGGCGTTAGTGAAACCCTTTCGAGAAACTTAAGCCTTTTGCAGAACAGCGCTTGGCAGTCGCAGACCAGGTGTTCCTCAGTTTCAGCGAAGTTCTCGCAGTAACGGCACAGTTCACTGTCTGATCTATCCATTTTTTTGAGGTGATATCTCAGAGGACAATGCCCAGTGAGCAGTCCCGTTACCAGTTTCAAGTCTTTCTCGAGCAGCTGTTCAGCTTTCTTTGGGTTCAGTAGCCTTTTCGCTTGTCTTTGCCCTGGAACCTTGTTCCAGTGTTTGCGCCTTCCTTGGCAAGGCTGTCAGCTTCTTCATTGCCTTTGACTCCCTGCTTCTGACCTGGTTCGTAGCCAGTTGACTTAGGGAGTGTTTGCAGTGCCAAGTCAGTCTAGACTCACAAGTGTGTGACTTTAGAGCTTTTAGTGCTGCTTGGCTGTCTGATAGGATATAGATCTCTGCCCCCCCCCCCCTAAAGCCTCTTTCAAAACATTCTTGGGCGCAAATTTCTATAGCATGGGTTTCTGCTTGAAAAATTGTTGGGGCTTTGCCTAGGGATTTTGGGATCCTAAAATTAGGACCCGTTACTCCCACTCCAGCCCTTTTGTCCATTTTGGAACCATCAGTTTACCATACTGATGCATTCCTGATTTGTTTATTTGCCATGAAAGCAAATCATAAATTCATGAAAGATAGTCAAAACAAATACAATCCCAGGGGACGATGGACAGATTAGATCTTAGGACAGATGCAAGGTAAGTAGTTCAAAGATTTGGCATAACACCAGGTAGTGGTAATTTCGACAGGACGATTGTACCATAACCACAAACCTTAGAACTCGGAAAATATCAAATAACTCTATTTTTCAGGTTCTCCATCTCCTATCAGACTGAAATTAATGCATCAGCCTTGTAATATGATTCCACTTGATATCCAAAACGACCAGACAACTTACATTATTGGATTCAATATAAACACTATACAAATGTATGGAACCACATACAAGCGATGGTTGCTAGTCTCCTCACAAGAATAACTCATAACTGTTATGGGTAGCCACTAAACTAGAATTTAACCCTAGTAAGAATCATCGACTAGACAAAATAATCTTGCTAACGGGTTTATTTTTGTTTTCCAGGAAGAGTTTCCGATAGGCTGAAAAGGTTCCGTTATGACCTGATATCCTTTTCTTTCATGAAATATGCAATGTATGCACGACGGAAATAAATGAGTGGACTGATAATACCGAGTGTTGACTATACTGGGCCCGTTTGGTACTAAAAGCCAATCTACAACGTAACAGACCTTATTAGTGGTTTCATTTGGACTGGAACTTGTCAAATGTTTATGGAGTCAGTGTATACCTATCCTTCTTTTTGACATGTAGTAGGGTCTCAATTGTTGAAAAGATAAGGACTATCATTAAATACATAGTTTTAATTGTCTTTCCTTGTTCTTTAATTGTTCCTGTTACATTTTTACCTATAGCCCAAGAGCCCACGACGGCCAGACCTTCGTTATTTTATAAAAGCTGAAAGTTTGTCTGTGCATGTCCCCTATACAGGTAAGAACGACCAGCGACTATACAGTTTGAGTTGTGGTTAGTTGGGCAGGTAACAAGTAGTAAAGGTGTATAAAATAGTACCTAAAATTTGTTAAAGTATAAAGCTCAATTTTTTCATATTTTTTTTGGGATGACATTAGAAATCTCATCATCCATTTCCGGATACTTATGACAGTTGCTACCCCCTACCAGACACCCCTAAACTTTAATAAATTATAATTATACTTTCGTTATAGTATAAAAGCTAAATTTTATATATGTTACTTGGGGACCTATAAAAAAATGTTACCTCAATAGCCGGACAGTTTCAATGGTTTTTACATCTTGCCAGACCATTGAACTCAATACTACGTAACTGGAAAGGACTCGCAAGGGCCTGAGGCAAATAGCTGAATTATGCAACCCGCAGTGGTTTTGTATCGCTATCTCTCTCTTACTCGTTGGGTCTATTACAGAAAATGTGCCACGCCTAGTTAAAATAGGTTTTTTTGGCAAAGTAATTGAAAAAAAGGTTTTATTTTAATATAAAAAAAAGGCTGGGATATTCTAACCAATATTTAAGCCAAAATAGGAATGAAAATGTCAAATGTTTGCAGTACTGTAGGGTTAAATTAGAAAATAAAACTTGCACCTCGGGTTATTCAGTCTAATTTATTTCCAAAAAGCATTATTTCAAAAACTTAATAGATAACATCATTGGTAATGAATAAAGGAAACAATCAAAAATTAAAACATCATCTCAAAGTTTACTTTTTTCTCAGCCTTCTCCTTAACCTCAAACAACAGGAAATTAAAAAAAATAAAGAAAAAAAGTATATACTGCCATAGCGTGACTACTTTTCTTTGATTTTATAATTTAAGATTTTAATAAAAATTTACGCGTGAAAAGAAATCTTGCTCCTTGCATCGTGTACCACATTACATCCATAGGCTACACAGTTTAGAACCATTATTGACCACAATTAAACTAGAAAAACAATAAAATGTATTTGTCTTAATAATGATATCACCACAAAACACCTTCACTTGCACTCTTAATAGGAATACACAAGTAAAAAAGACTTTTATTAGAGGTAAAATGTCACAGGTAAACAAATTGGATAAAAAATAACGTTTAAGCTTTCGAGGTGGACAAAGAAACAAATTCTTTTCTCTCTCTGTGAAATATCGTCATTGAACATTGAAAATGTTGAGCTTTTTATATCAACATTGCCTACAATTACAAATATATATTTTATATGCAACCAACAAAATTATGCACGATGGACCGTAAAATATTATGATAATTTGCTGAAAGTTGCAGAAACTCATCCTCACTTATACGTAGGATTCAAACAAGGTTGCTTTGGTATCAAACGGACCACCAAACTATTTTCTAGACAACCGATTGACCTGGCATTAGAGCAAACTATAAATGCAGACGCTGCTAGAAGGCTCACAGGTGTTATACACTTCACCAATTCAATTTCGGCACGTCAACGGTGGGCTCGTGTTCATGATGTTAGGTCTACGATAATGAGTCAAGTTTATCTAGAACTAGGACTGCAATCTCATCAAGATGTTTCAACAGACTTAAATCTTCATAATATCCGGAAAAATACCAAACAATTGAGACAATTTATCGCTACCTTTGATCGATTTATTAATCCTTTCAGTTCAGAAGTGCCGAAGACCAACTAATAAATATTTCATCTGGAAAATCCGCATCGCCATCGGTAGAGACATTCCTTCTAAACATTGAAAAAAATGGAGATTATCTTCGTAAAACATTTGTTTTCGAATGTTTATCAGATATAACCAGATTTGAAAAAGCTATAAAAAAAATCAATTGAAAATTTTTCTATAGATTATAAGAAGAAAGTTCAAGTAGGTGATAAAATTCAGGAAATTAAAATCCAAAGAGATTTATTTGGACGCATGCTGGGTATCTCAATGGATTTTAATGTAGACATTTCAAGATTTTGTCTTACCTCAGTGCCATTTGGATGGCGCCATTTGTAAGACAGATAAATCTGCTCTGATGAAATGTCTAGAGAAAGAGATCCAGCATGAGCAACCACATCATATAGATGTTGTAATAATTGACTGTTTATTCCTATTGCATACAATGAAAAATGTTCCAAAAACATTTGGAAATATTTCAAAAAAATTGTTGCAAATTGCTACTCAATTTCAAGCATCGAGAATTGATATGATCTTTGATCAATACTTTACTCCATCGATCAAAGATTACGAGCATTCCCAACAGTTAGAATCCGCACAATTGGAGTACTCTATAACTGGGCCTGAACAAATTCGATCAAGTAATTTCGCGAAAGAGTTGAAAAATTTAAATTTTAAAGAAGCTCTTGTTAGTTTTTTTTATTTCACATTGGGCTACTGATGAAGTGGTGCCATTTATTGGCAACAAAACGATATACATCAATTTCAGAAAGTGTTATTCTTTCACTGTTAATAATTCCAACAAAGCTGTCTCAAGGGTTGATGGAGAGTTGTCATGCCCAGCACACAAGGAAGCAGATACGAAGATAGTATACCATGCATGTAACATCAACTATCAGGCAGAAATAGTAATAAGAAGTGCTGATACCGATATTGCGGCTATACTGCTTGGTAACATGCATCACCTTGAAAGTGATTCGGTTGTTCGGATGCTTACGGGTACTGGCCATAATTTAAGATATGTGGACCTAACCAAAATACATGCAGAGTTGGGACTATCAATTTGTCAGAGCCGAAGAAAATATAAAGAAATTGAGCTTTATACTTTAACAAATTTTAGGTACTATTTTATACACCTTTACTACCTGTTACCTGCCCAACTAACCACAACCCAAACTCTATAGTCGCTGGTCGTTCTTACCTGTATAGGGGACTTGCACAGAAAAACTTTCAGCTTTTATGAAATAACGAAGGTCTGGCCGTCGTGGGCTCTTGCTCTACTAGGACAGGATGTTTTTTTTTGCAGTATCTCGAAAGTCTGAATAATTTTGTATATATATATATATACGTTTCAGATATCTTTTAAGGCAGATAAGATTTTTGTTTTGTCATTTTAATTTATATTTACAAATTATAGAACTAAATATCTACTTAACACAAAATAACCAACAAAAATAATCTAACTGAAGGTACATAATATAGTCATCACGACCAATGTTCATCTGTTTATAAACCTACGGTACATTACATTTGTTTATTGTCATAATAACCTCACACAACTGCTTTTCAGCTTTACTTAACGACACATACAATTCATTCACGTACAAACCACAGTACAACTTCATCTTGAGAATTCTTTATTGTACTCTCATGATAACTATTCTACAACATCATAGCAACGTCTAAAAGTTATAAAACGCACATTAACTTTTTTGTTGTGAAACATGGCAAATGCGTAGTCTTTAAGATGTTTTAAGAAGTCATTATGTAAATTTTATGACTCTGTGCTACTTGGAAAATGAGTTCAATGGTTCTGGAGGAGGATAGTAACCCTTCCCAATTGATAGAATTGCAATAATTGTTGAGTTTGTCGAAATTATTTTTGCTATAAATCCTACCTAATCTCACTCCTTATTTTTATAGACACATTTAATTGGAAAGAAGTCAGAATTGTTTCATGGTCTGGGAAACCTACAGGAGTCACGAATGAAAGTCTCATTTTCGCTAAAGTTTAGGCATATATACATAATGATAAGTTATTGGCTCATCAACCAACATTGTCAAATTGAACGAGAAGTAGGTAACAGAGCCTCTGATTATTAGGTGACTCGTGATCCATAAAATCAATATTGAGATCACCACCTACTATTGTCTTTGCATGCACAGGTATTGGAGTCAACAATTTTTTTAAGTTTTGGAAAAATATTTTTAGATTTGAATATACTATAGGTATAAGTATGCAAGGAATATAAAGATTATTTTTTATACTATGTACCAAGGAGAATTTAAAAACATGTTTTACAATTAAAGAATCAAACTTAGAAATACTTAGCAGAGGACATTTCTCATATAAATCTTCATGGACCAATGCATGCGTTGTTTCCCACACTTTCCCACACTGGTAAAGTACCTGTTTGATGAGAACATTGTGTTAATATAAAATCAATCAAAATTAACCAATTTTACCCATAAAATGAAAATGTGCCAACAACTTTGAACGATTTGTTTGCTGTTCGGTCGAATATCAACTGCAGCGTTGCCGTTCCGGCCATATACTACTAATATATGAACACTAGCTTTTTGGTAGATTTCATAGAAATTCACGACTTGATAAATTTTTGCCGATCATGGTCCCCAGAACTCAAAAATAACATCAGTTCGAAAAGTTTATAACAACAACCAGGACATTTATTTTAACATTTCTCCAATTAAAAGTAAAAATATACAGAGTGACCTATTTGAAAACGGGCCACCTCTCTAAAACTGTTATTTATTATCCGATTCAGAAGTTTTTTCCAGTAGATAGAGCATCGATAGTTCTAGTTGAATGCCATAAATTCGAAATAAAAATAAACATTTCACGGCCTACTTCGAATTTTTTTCAATGTCAAAAATCCAAAAAACATTCTAGCAATTTTTTTTAATAAAATTTGACAACGCCACTGGATTTGTGATGCTTTCAGATGGGTGTGACCAAAATTTCACGATGAAATTATTTTTTTAAGAGAAATATAGCATAAGTAAAATGTTCATATTAATATCGAAATAATTCAAATAGTTGTCATATAAATCACAATTTTGTAAATAATATGGTTTAAAATAGTCCTTCAGAACATAACAACTCTATGTGGGATATGTTATGTCTCTTAGAACACTGCAGTTTGTTGTCAAATAATAGAAATGCACATCTTTACATCCAATAATATAATTACCAATATTAATAACATAAATGAACTACTACAAAAGAATATATTGACATGACAGTGTCTACAAATTAAATTTCGGACTGTTCAACCAAATCTCCACTTAATTCGATACATTTATCATATCGTTTTCTATTGTTAACCATACCATTCGATAATTGGTTTGGGGTGATATCTCTGCAAGCCTGTCCTATTCTTTCACGCAGTTCCTCTTTGCTCGTTGGGCGAGTTTTGTAAACTTTTTCTTTAACAAAGGCAAAAAAAAAATCCAATGGGGTCAAGTCCGGGGATCTGGGGGGAAACTCGATCAATGCACTATTTCGCCCTATCCACCGATTAGGAACATTTTCTTCCAACCAATCTCTCACAATCCCGCTATTGTGGATGGAACATCCATCAAATTTAAATAGAAGATGAGCCTCTTCTGCCAGTGAACGTTCATCCAAAGCGTTGGAAATTCGTTTTTCAAAAAATTCAAAAAATGTTGACCATTCAAATTGCTTTAAAAAAAAGGGGGCAATTATTTCGGTATGTAATATTCCACACCAAACATTTATTTTTTGTGAGTACTGTCTTCTGCAATTTATTATGCAATGTGGATTTTCTTCCGTCCAGTACCTTGTATTTTGAGAATTAACTGTTCCATTAGTTGTGAATGTTGCTTCGTCACTGAACAATTTTTTTTTCAGAAAATTCCTATTATTTAAATATTCTCCTTGAGCCCATAAACTATACTCCATCCTCTTTTCATTATCACCTTCTTCTAAGGTGTGAAGGAACTTTGGTTTAAAGGGCTTCATCTTATTATATTTCCTAAGATTTCTCCTTATTGTTTCACGCGGTACCTAAGTTAATGTCCAAACTTGCAATTCTCACACTTGTTTTCGGATTATTATTAAAATAATTTCGAATTAGTTCAGAATTATTTCGTCTTTGTCTTTGTACAATATTACTATTCTTCAGAATATGTTCACAAACAGCTCCATACTGATTGAAAATTTTGTTTATTCTGCCAACTGTAGCTCTGCTAATATTTCGACGCTCCGGATGCATGTTATTGAAAATTCTACATACGTCCCTTTCGGATCTGTTGTTGTTACCACGAAGACTTATTATTTCAATGTTTTCCTGCAAAGTCAAATTATCAGCCATACTTCTTTATTAGTGTTGGTACTTGAGGAGTTATAAACTTCACTATTAACACTGACAAATGTGTGTCTTTTCGTCTATTGTTCTGATGACTTGTCATCTCTATAGCAACTAAAGTTACAAAGCCTCCTAATAAAAATAATATTTTTGAAATGTGGTACCCCAAGCATGTTTGAATGAAACCAAGATTGATATTTGAAATAACTGTCAACCACCAAAGAGGGGCTGCGTGAAAGAATAAGACAGGCTTGCACAGATATTACCCCAAACCAATTATCGAATCTTATGGTTAGTTAGCATTAGAATATGGTAGAATAAATGTATCGAATTAAATCGGGATTTGGTTAAAAAGTAGGAAAATTAATGTGTAGGCACTCTCATTTCAATCCATTCTTTTGTTGTAGTTCATTTATGTTATCAATATTGGTTATTATTGATTACTATTTGATGTGAAGATGTACATTTAATTTCTTTGGCAAAAAACTGCAGTGTTCTGATGGACATAACTATCTCCTATACTATGGAGTTACGTTTGGAAGAAACATAATTTGACGCCATTTTGAATAACTGCTGTTCACAAACTCGACTGCTAACGACCTGAAAGAGCATTTTAAAGGATATTTATATATGAATTTTACATATGCCATATTTCTGTTGAAAAAAATACTTTCATCGTGAAATTTTGGTCACACCCATTGGAAAGGATCATAAATCCAGTGGCGTCGTCAAATTTTATTTAAAAAAATCGCTAGTATGTTTTTTGGATTTTTGACCTTGAAAAAAATTCGAAGTAGGCCGTGAAATTTTTATTTTGAATTTATGGCATTCAACTAGAACTATTGATGCTCTATCTACTGAAAAATAAACTTCTGAATCGGATAATAAATAACAGTTTTAGAGAGGTGGTCCGCTTTCAAATGGGCCACTCTGTATAAAAAAATATTAGCTGTTATTTTTCGAAGTTATATTGAGATTGAAACCCAAGTGAGTACAACTATATCCTTGTATTCTGGTTATACTTCTTTTCTTAGATTTGAGTCGGATTACATGAATTATTCTCCAACTATTGATTATAGAGCTTCTTTATAGAAAAATTGAAATGAATGAAAAATATGTTTCTTTTTTTTACTCATCATTCGTTAGCTTGAGTTCTGGACATTTCGGAATCAATAAACAATGAAATCTACATTTCCGACTGGCTGCGCTATGGTTTTTCTTACATACTCCCAACAAGCGAAAATAATGTTTCAATTACCGGTGTAAAAGCAGCGGCCAAAGGTAGCAGACCAAATCTCCGGAAATACCCGAACGCCAAAACCAGTGGCGTACCAACCGATTAAGTCCTTAATATATATAACCCATTATGAAATCTGATAATATATTCACTTGAAAACATTCATTGATGATTTCTTTGAAAGACCCATCTTTCAAAGGAATTCAACTTTTATAATCGAAAAATGAGTTAAATAATTTTCAAAAATTCATTTTTCCAAGAAAACTTGGTTCTAGCTCAAACAGTTTTTGGCAAGATGTTTCTTATTGCAATACCATCATTTGGTGAAAAAATGGTCGAATTCCCTTGGGATTCCAGGGGTAGAATTTCCTACCCTTAATTTACATAGAAAACTTGGTTCTAGCACAAATACATTTCAAAGAGATGTTTCTTGTTGCAATCCCCTCATTTCGTGAAAAAATGGTCGACTTTCCTTGAAATCCAGGGGTAGAATTTCCTACCCTTAATTTTTAAAAATTAATTTCTCATAGACAACTTGGCCCTAGCATAACCAAATTTTGTCAAGATGTTTCTTATATATTGCAATACCATCATTTCGTGAAAAAATGGCCCTTGGATCCAGGGGTAGAATTTCTTAACCTTAATTTTAAAAATAATTTCTCATAGAAAACTTGGCCTAGCATAACAATTTTGGCAAAAGGTTTCTTATTGCAATCCCATAATTTCGTGAAAAAAATGGTGGACTTCCTTTGGTATCCAGGGGTAAAATTTCCTAATCTTAATTTTCAAAAATTAATTTATCATAGAAAACAGATTTTAGCAAGATGTTTCTTATTGGAATACCATCATTTCGTTAAAAAATGGTCGACTTCCCTTGGGATCCAGTGGTAGAGTTTCCTACTCTTAATTTTAAAAAATAATTTTTTCCTAGAAAACTGTGTTTTAGCAAAAACAGATTTTGGCAAGATGTTTCTTATATATAATCTCGTAAAAAAATGGTGAACTTCTTACCATTAATTTAAAAAAAAAAATCTTCTTAGAAAACGTGGCTCTAGCATAAACAGATTTTTGCAAGCCCTTTTCTTATTACAAAACCATAATTTCGTGAAAAAAATGGCCGACTTCCCTTGAGATCCAGGGGTAGAATGTTGTTACCAGGAAAAATTATTATATGCATTTGTTATGTCTAGTATTGACGTTGATTGCAACCCTCAGGGCTGATTTCTATTTCGTTTAATATTATTTTTGTATTTATTTAACTTCGGCCTATTTCTGCTACCAGGGCTAATCACCGACGTTTATTATTAGATATTCAATTCAATGATCGGATTTTCATAATAAGTTTTCCCAGTTAATAACATTCAATTTCAAATATGTACTTGCAAAAATATTGGTGTTAGAACACCGTTTTTCTATGAGGAATTATTTTTTGAAAATTGAGGGTAGGAAATTCTACCCCAGGATCCCAAGGTAATTCGACCATTTTCTCACGAAATGATGATATATATCAATAAGAAACATCTTGCCAAAATCGTTTTATGCTAGAGCCAAGTTTTCTCTGAGAATTTAATTTTTGAAAATTAAGGGTAGGAAATTCTACCCCTGGATCCCAAGGGAAGTCGACTATTTTTTCACGAAATGATAGTATATATATATATATCAATAAGAAACATCTTGCCAAAATCTTTGTATGCTAGAGCCAAGTTTTCTATGAGAATTTAATTTTTGAAAATTAAGGGTAGGAAATTCTACCCCTGGATCTCAAGGGAAGTCGGCCATTTCTTTCACGAAATTATGGTTTTGCAATAAGAAACATCTTGCCAAATCTGTTTATGCTAGAACCAAGTTTTCTAGGAAAAAAATATTTTTTGATTATAAAAGTTGAGTTCCTCCCATCTTCCAAAGAAATCATCAATAAATGTATTCAAATCAATATATTTTCAGAGATATTTCTATTAGATTTAATAATAATGGGTTATATATGTTAACGACTTAATCGGTTGGTACGCCAGTGGCGTTCGGGTATTTCCGGAGATGTAGTTTGCTATCTTTGGCCAGTGTTTTCACACTGGTGTTTCAATCAACTTTTTACAAATACAACTAACATCTAAATATTTGATTTTTCAAGTACAAAAATATATCTGATGAAATTAATACCCTTTGAAAACGTGACTTGACAATTGAAGAAACTGGTAGCAAATCTTTGTTAATATATGTTTGGGAATAGGTATATTTGTAATCAAGTCTATGTTGATCAGTGATATTGTACATTGTTAAAAAACTGTTTTCACTTACCTTATTAATCTCTCTGCATTTTTATATCGATCAATATGGGAAAAAACACTTAGACATTATCAGTCACTTTTACATTTCGGAAATCAAATAACACACAACTGGAGAAGCAAGTGAAATTGTTGATAAATTATTATTTTATTTTATAAATAATTAAATAATGGTAAATTTGTACATCACATGAGTTACAGTTTTCCTGGAATGCAGCCTATTTCATTATCAAGGTAACAATAATAACTATATGTACTTTCTCGATTATATACATAATTTTGAAAATATTTCACTTAATTGATCCTCGAAAATTGTCATGTTACATTCACGTTAGTCTATATTATGTATAGGATATCAAGGCTAATGTCTTAGGCCTGTTTACTACTAAAATCTAGAACTGGTAACTACGAGAATCTACTTCACAGTTAGAATTATTGAAAAACTCCTATCATTTGATAGGATAAGGAAGACAACAAGGCAACTTTGTCAAACAATCTTGTTTATTGGTCAAGTCCAATTGTCTTTTTATTGATACGTCATACTTTTTAGGAGTGTGGCTTAGGTTCATCAAAAACAATTTCATTATTGTTCTAGGAAATATAGGGGTATTTACTGTCAATATTGAAATTGGTTTTTTTAAATCAAACATTTATCCAGTAAATCTACATTGTTAGCCATTTCAGGAAGACTCAGCAGGGTTCGATGCATTTCATTTAAATGTTTTTGTATCTTCATACTGTTTTGATATGTGGATATATTTTTTGTTATTTTGATTCCCGTGGATTGAGGATATGTTTTGATAATGCAAGTCGACCTCTACCAGTCAGTAAAACAGTATGTTAATGAATTATCGGATGTAATCCATCGTCCAACGAGGCATTAGCCAGAGAATGACTTGTTTTTTCTAAGGATATTCGACCAACATACTTATTATAGGTATTTGTAGTGAGGAATAAGACATTTTTCATTTTCAATGAAATAATAGCTGGTTATCGATATGTTAGACTTCTGTCTCTTATTGTGTAATGAATTATTCTATTCCCTCAAATGTCGTTAATTGACTTCAGCATATAGGGTTCAAGTTTATTCCGTTTATTCTAGCAATTAAGGAAGAAAGAACAATATAAAATGGGAATTGTTCAAAAGCATAGGATTTACATTTGAAAATTCTGCCTATATAAGTCCAAACCAAAATAAAAGTTGTCAAATTAGTTTTTTTAAACACCACTTGATAATATTTTCAAATTCGGTACTTCAATAACATTAAATGGTCTGGCGTTTGTACTACTCTCCCTCAGGAAAATTTTGGATGAAACTACACAAAACTAATAGGTTTAAAACTAACAATTTATGGTCGAGCTGAGCGATCCATAGAAGACAAATTTGTGAGTTCAGAAGCCCATTTCATGAAACCCTTGTTATTTATTACACAAGTGTAGCTCTAATGTACTTTAGGCTGCCTTTGTAACAAGTTACAAGTGTTTAGAAACGAGTCCTAGATAACCGACAAAAATGAAATTGTGTTGATGAAACCGTAAAACCACATCTACTCGATAATTATATACTTGAATCGTATAAAATAGTTACAAACAGCTACTGCATACACATTCAACAGGCCAGTCCTACCTCTCTACCACCAAAGTCTTTACTACGGGATATTCGTGGGTCACTCGGTAATTTTCTAGGGGGTAGGGTCCGCGACGCGGTTAAGGCACGGTTATACAGCTACAGACACAGACCGTGCAGTGAGTAACCAGACCGTTATCACAGGAAGCAGTGATTAGACTATACTATATACTAAGACTTTTATCCGATTTGAAATGCCAGACTGAAATGACAAATAAAGCAAATAAAATTGTTAGGCTTCTGTGATCTTATATAGGCCGATCAATAGAGCAGAAAATGACTGATTCTGTTACAAAAATAGTACAAGGAAACCGACTGTGCCATCATACGAAAGTTGGTGCGAAGTTATATCCTGTTGTTTCCTACTCACAATGTAATTGCCTAATTTCTTGTTTTTTTTTTTAGTTAGTTTAGTTTTTTCTATCATCACTTTTTTCATTCTTCCAACTTCAAACACGGATTTTTTAACCTTTAATTCGGAAATTCCGCCTTTTCTTTAAATTCCGCTTTCACGCACTCGCCCGTTTTCGGTCATGTTTGCAAGTATTTCTCACCTATTTCGCAGAATTTTAACGAAAATCGAGATTAGACGTTTTGTAGTACTATACTTCTACTTTCAAAATCTGTTTGAAAAAGTGAAATCGGACCACCTATGACGCTTCCAGGCTTGCTCAAATAAAGTGCATTAAAAAATTTAATTGTGCAAGTATGCTAAAACTAACGACCCAACAGTGTTTTACACATGAGGTACAAGTCAATCACTACTATGTCGCGAAGAGCCTGCATTACAACATGAAAAATGGCGGTGTTATGAATTTTTGAAAAAACGCAGATTTTTCCAGTTTTTCTGTTACTAATGATTCGATCGAGTCATGCCGGGCTCATTTGTTTCACATTTTGATTCCCTACAATTCATCCATTGAGAGCATCGAGATTGCTCCATTAGTTTTCATGTTACAAGCGAAAAACGGAAAAAACACATGTTTTTGCTATTAAATAACAAATTAAGCAATGATAGTTGCGAGTAGGAAAGATAACAGGATATAACTTCGGACCGTCTTTCATATGATGGTACAGTCGGTTTCCTGGTACTATTTTTGTCACGAAAAACTCGAAGGATTTTTTTGACTTTTCAATCAGACATAGGAAAACCAATAAAAATGCTACTATATATATGTTAATAAAATCAGCAATCACGCTGGTCTGGCAGACTGTCGAGCCGATTAGGGCCAGTCAAGCATAATCAAAGAGGAATGATCAAGCATAAATATGTCTACTTTATGAAACTACTTTATTCATAACTGCTCTACTACAGTGCATCTGCGACAAACGCCGCAACTCTACACTACACACAGAGATACATACTACATATGCTAAAACTAGTTGCTATGAAAAATTATATGTTACTTATGTAACTACAGTAACTTTTAAAATACGTACGACAAACAGCTAACGATAACGTCTATGTTACAAGTACAGCGGAGTACAAAAGTTTGATATTTGATGACAATCGTTAAATATTGAAAATACTGTTTTGGTGATAACAAGTGTCTGAAGAGAAAGCAGCTGTCAGAAAATATACTTTTCCACTCCCCTGTAGGTATGATATTTATACCTAATTTTGTTCATAACCAAATGGTATGTCACATTCATTCCAACCCTCTGGAAAAACTACATTATTTACAGCTGTCCTCAGTAAGGGTTCACTTATTGAGTGAATATAACCATTTAATTCGTCTTAACATTTATAATTGGTTACAAAAATAGAGGGTTCATTCTGTCTCACAACGCTTATTGCTTGTCAACTTGATAATAATTTACAATTATGTCAATGCCCTACCGAAGATGCAAATCGAATAAAACTTCTCTTGGGTGTTTTTGGCACAGCGATGATCATAGTAAAAAACTAATTTTGTTTGTAAATTTTCCATTAAACCAAAGTAAGCATTTTAGGGTGTTATAAATAAATCATACAGTGAGGACCAAAAGTTCTTCGTCTTTTTTTATTGTATGGAATTCGAGGAAAAGCACACAAATGGTTCGAAAGTTTCTTGCTTCTATTCATATTGTACCTGAATGATATTGATCTTTCCGTGAATTGTGAATTCATTAATCTGTTTGCTGATGACACATTATAGACCAGGGCTGAAGCCTTTGAGAATGGTAAAAAGTTTAAAAAAATAATAGTAGGATGAAACCCATTGGAAAAGGAAGAGAACATAATAAAAATGAAAGGAAAAATAATTTACGGGCGATCTGAGGTCGGGAAGTGGAAGGGGGTGAGTTTTTAAGGGTAAAAAACGGTTTATTTGGATTTCCGGCAAAACTACAAGACCTATGAAAAAAGTTAAATGGCAAAGTTGTAGGTAATAAAAAGATCTACAACTTTTTTATCTACACTTTTTTCACATAACCTCAAAATTTATGTGAAAAATTCAAATAACCATTTTTTTTTTAATTTTTTACAAAAAAAAACACGAAATTTGGTGAAAACTAATTTTTTTATGTCCCAAACACACTGTAATTTTTTTATTTAAAATATTTATTTTTTCACCTTATTTTGACTTAATATCAAAAAAACACCCTAATTTTCAATCGAAAATTCTCCTGTCAAGAATATCAGCTTTTCTAAAGAAGTCTGTGGGCTTATTGTTCGTTGAAATCTCTACTTTCTGATGGTATCAAAAAAATATACATTACTATGGTAAATGTTCTCAGAAAATGCAAAGAAACGAAAAAAACTCGAATCCGAAATGTACAATTTTGAGCTATTTATTAAAATTTACACTTTAATTTCTCGAAAAACGTAAGATTCCATGTTACATTGATAAACAAAAAAAATTGCAAATCGAAATATACTACTATAATTAACAACCAAATAAGTTAATAAAGAATTTTCTTTAAATTATATGTGTAGATGCCTATTTATTGCTATGTTAAGATATACCTGAGTGACCTACGGAAAATTTTAGCCCATCAAAAGGTAAGTGGGGAAGGGGCTAGGAGGGTCTGGGCCTTACTACCTGATCTTTCTTTGCATTTTCTGAGAACATTTACCATAGTAATGTATATTTTTTTTACACCATCAGAAAGTAGAGATTTCAACGAACAAAAAGCCCACCGACTTTTTTTAAAAAGCTGATATTTTGACAGGAGAATTTTCGATTGAAAATTAGGGTGTTTTTTCGATATTAAGTCGAAATAAGGTGAAAAAAGAAATATTTCAAATCAAAAAAATTACAGTGTGTTTGGGACATAAAAAGGTAAGTTTCCACCAAATTTCGTGAAAAAAATTTTTTTTGTAAAAGATAAAAATAAAAAACCAAAAACTTGGTTATTTGAATTTTCCACATAAGTTGTAGTTTTTCCGGAAATCGAGATAAACCGTTTTTTACCCTTAAAAACTCACCCCCGCCCACTTCCCGACCTCAAATCGCCCGTAAATTATTTTTCCTTTCATTTTTGTTACATTCTCTTCCTTTTCCAATGGGTTTCATCCTACTATAATTTTTTTGGTTTCAAAAATTATCGACCTTGGTCTATTAAGAGCATGTAGTGATTCATGCCTGAACTATACAAAAGATAAATGATGTTCTGATGAGTGTAAGTGAATATTTAAAAATAAACAAGTTGAAACTGAATGTCACCAAAATCAAGGCAATGATTATGTCAACTAAGTAGAAATGTGAATGACATAGATATTTTGATTGATAAGGAGCGACTTGAAATCATAACAACTGTTACTAAGAAAATTTCAAAAAAACTATACCTTTTTTCGAGAATTTCTAAGCATTTATCTATTGATACAAGATTCACAGTCTACAGGTCGATTTTACTACCTCATTTTGACTATTGTGCAACATTATTATATTCATTCAATTTAAATAAAATGGCACAATTACAAAAACTACAAAATAGAAGCATGAGGATCATTTTAAGCTGTAATCGCTATACTCCTATCTCAATTATGTTGAATACATTACAATGGCTTTCAGTTTCACAACGACTTTTCTTCCTAACGATGATATTCATTTACAAAATAGTACATAATGAAGCACCTTCTTATTTTCTTGAATATGTTAATTTCCAACGTGGGATTTACCATCATTTCACCCGGAATTTGAACAACATCTATGTACCAAGCGTAAAATTATCGAATACAAGAAATTCTTTGTTTTTTAAAGGCATCTATCATGCCTACCCGAGAATATTAAATATAGCGAATCTTGTAACAAATTGCGACGAATGTTGATACATATTAGTGAATTAAATTAGGTCTACTTTTATTTTGTAATAATGTTTTTCTTATCCATAGTTAATAGTTTCATACTTTAGTGTTTACTCGATGTATTTCTACATTTATATATGAATTACTATTATTTTTTTTGTATATTAGGGAAACCTATTTCAATAAATACTTCTTTAATAAAACACCCTGCATATAATTGGATTTTCGGATTATATGTAAAATTCTAAGCAGATTTCATGAAGCATACCCCATATCTAAGTTCAACGGATTCCAAGAAAAATGTTAATCAAAACTGATCTGATTTCCAATCCCTAACGTAATGAAATATGCTGTGCACGCTAGGCTATAGCAACGAGAGCACAACTCATCTGTTTTTCGCCAAATGTCAAATAATTATCAATATTTTGTGGGTGTTTTGATGACTTTTTGTAATTTTTCTCGTTGATTAATATGGCTCATTCAGTAGAAGACAAAGTTGAAGCCATTATCATATTTGGTGAAGCTAATTGAAATGACCATGCTGCTATTCGCATTTGAAATGAGCGGTTTCAGGAACGTCCGATGTCTCGAAAATATCTGCAGAAATTTGTGGCAAACAGAACAGGAACGGTAAAAGATCTGGAAGGCCGAAAATAATTACTGATGATGTTAAAATTCAAGTAGGTACTGACTGAAATGGTAAATAACCCGCTATCATCCTTAAAAAATTATAATTTTGCACCAATTGGTTGACAATGATCCGGAACGGACCAGCGCAGCGTTTTGAATTTTGCGAGACCATGACGGAAAGAATAGGCGAGGACACAAGAAATTATTATGGCTTTAAAATACATAATGCATATGTAAATGAACCCAGAAAAAAATGAGTCAAATTTCAATTACAGCAGTTCCCATTCGTTTGTGAAAATCAGCAAATTTTTAAGTTAGTAATAATATTGGCACTCATTGTGACGTAAGCGACCAAGCAGCTTATGGGCATAATCGGGTTGATTGTGATGTTAAACGGCAATGTTGCCAAGTTTCTTAAACAATAAATGTCAGAACTAGAACACTTTTTGCAATGTCAAGCGACAATGGCGGATTTGAAGGGTGTAAAACCATTCGATCTGTAATAAAACAATATATTGTCGATTTTACAGTGCACATAAACCCCTGTTATTTTTGCTATTATGAATCATTGTGGTCCATCAAAACGATTTCTGATAAAGAGAAGGCCAATCATTTATTCTTGTTATGGAGGTGCGACCTAAGATTTGAAAATATGGCAACGTTACAAAATTGATTGAAGCTGTCAACTCTGGGAATAGTTGATCGGGTGATTATGTAACGACATTTTGCAATGGTGCTAGAAAGAGGCCTTTTGAATTTTGCCGACTTTGAATATATTTTTCAAGTTTTAGAAATTAAAAAAAAAAAAATACCAACAGAGTTTTCACAAGCTGTAAAATCCATTAAAAATATTTTGAAAATTTCGTGTCCTCGCCCATTGTTGCAAATCCTAGTTATTTGCAACACATTTGTTTTAGCGATGAAAGTTTATTTTACCTAAATGGAGCTGTAAATACTCAGAATTGTAGATACGGGAGTGATGAGAATCCCCATGAATTTCCCAGAAGATTAACGTTTGGGCTGGTATTTTAGGTGACAACATTATTCATATTCTTATAAGAACATTTAAATGGTCCCAGATATCTCCAAATGCTGCACGATACAATCACTCCCAATATCAATGATTGTTTCGCAAAACCCACATGAATTTAACTTGGATGTCACATTTCAGCAAGATGGAGCCCCACCACACTATTTTCGGGAGGTGAGAAATTACTTAGATGAAAGGTATCCGGATAGGTGGATTGGACGTCGAGGTCCAACAGGGTGGCCAGCTCGCTCACCAGATTTCACACCTATTGATTACTTTCTTTGGGGCTATGTAAAATCCATAGTTTTTAAAACGGTTTGTGGGTCATTAGATGAACTGCGTCTTAAGTGTGCCAGAAATAACACATCAAACCTTATATAAGTTAAAATACTGCTTCAGTCTTTAATAATTCGTTATCTTTATTTTTGAACTGTCAAATGTTAATAAAATGTTTCCAAAAAAATCTTTCCAAAATTATGAACTGTTATATCACCATATATCAAACTTTTTTGGAATTTTACATAGAATCCACTTATATACAGGGTGTCCCATTTAAAAAAATAAACTACCAAATCTCCGCGCTTTTTTGAAACACCCTTTATAAATAAAACTTTCTATTGAAGAGTTCGAATGAAACCCTACAAGTTTTGTATTAATAAAGAAGTTTCTTGGGAGGGGGGGGCACAGACTTTTGGTCCTCACTATATAAATACATTAAAAGAGCATAATTATGTTTTAACTCAACTGCAGTTGAATAATATAATTCCAGTAAATATATTTGAAAATCTTGAACAAATATATCTACAAATAAGCCATCTTGAAGAAATATCGAGTTGCAACTTGGTTAGAAACACTTTCAAGGTTGCCCAACAACTATCACAAGGCTTCCCCCAATTAAGTGTTTCCTAGGGCTTTACTAATTCTATGCATACAATATATAAAACATCAGTATGAACCATTAAAATGAGCGACACGAAACTAAGAGCAAATTATTTTAATTGCATATCAAAAATGAAAAAATCATAAGCGATATTTTTCTTAAATGTTGCCGTATAGCTGCTACAGACAGTAGATTCTGTTGAAATGAATCTCTGAGTGAACGGCAATTGGTAATAAGTATTGTTTTATGCTGCCTATATACTCTAAGATTTCAGCTGCCATTTCAGGTCTCGTAATATTGATCAAATATAGTTGCTGCTATTGTTCATAAATCAAGAACATATATGAGAATATAATGTGAAGCTGCTCTTAGTTTCGCTGAGCCACGGCTGGTAGCCTGGCTGCATACGCATTGGTCCGCAAATCACACGTATTAAAAAACTCAATGCACAGCTAATACGGAATGTAGGCAGGACCGTCTACTATGTGAAGGGGAAAATGATGATACAGCAAAGGCAGGTATTGCCTTGACTAGATCTGTAGAAATTTGGGAGAAAAAAATTACTAAAGGGAGCCGATGATTGCTCGGCAAGTTATGGCGCAGCTGCACTAATGGTTTCGATAACTTAAATACAGAAAAACAGATTATTTACAGGAATGCCAAATTATAATTGTTTAGAAGCCGTTTGTCGACACTCTGTTTTAATTATCACCACAAAATGGTATTACAATTTAAGTAGAATTACCATAGGTGAAGGTTAATTTTATCCCTAATTTAAATCTATAATTTCTATAATCGACAAATATTATTTGAACAAGGGGTTTCGTTACAATTTCCTGCTGAACTGAAAATTGCATGAGTTGTTACACAGGGTGTTCCAGGATAGTGCAGGCAAACTGTTCCAGGATATCGCAGGCAAACTGTTCCAGGATATTGCAGGCAAACTGTTACAGGGGATTCCCTCATAAGATGACGTAATATTCAATGCCCGAAAAAACCTCATTTGGGAAATGACTGTTATTGAAGATCATTACTTTAACTTTTAATAAACGAAATGTCTTTGCCATTTTTCAGCTCCAGTTTAATTGGTTTTGGATATCAACTCTATTGTCTCGTTAATTCTTTTTCTATTTTGGTAACATTGTGTAAATCTTAGTAAGGTTAGTGATCTAATACAAACATATAATATTGAGGTTTGTTGGAATTTGGATCAATTTGGTTGAAGAAAAACTTTCATCTTTAAGGCTCAAAAATGAGTTTTTCCTAGTTGGATATAAATAAAACGAATACTTAAACAGACATTCTAGATACACGAAAATGGCTTCCACATTGAGTACGAGACAAACGGATACTGAGATTTAAAAAAACTTATTATTCATTTGTCCCGTAGTTGATGATGAACCTGTTGTCCTGTGAAAGTCACTTTCGTGTATCTGGAATGTATTAATTTTATTTACATCAGAATCTGAAAAACTAATTTTTGAGACCCAATAAAATTCGAAAAGTTGGAAAGGAAAACATTGTTTTTCTCAACTATATTGATACAAATCCCTACAAACCTTCTCAATATTATATTATGTAAATCCCCAATTTTTTTTAAGTGGTGTGTTTTCAATTTTGAATCGCCATTGAAAGTATTTTTCAAATGTTGTATTTCAGGACATTGGTTTGCTAGGTAATGCTTCATTTGTTATGAGGGAAATCTCCTATTTGAGTTTGTATATCGAATTCGGGAACACCTCTTGAAGGATGTCATGAATTTGGTAACATTTCGTAAATAACCTGTCTCAAATATCTTACTCACTAAGAATCCAAAAACGAATGAGATCGATCAACAGAGTATAATATCAATAAGTAGAAATAGTTTATTGACAAACTTGATTCATAAAAAGTACCTTCCTATCAGTCAAATGGTGAATACGAAATAAATTAAGTACTTACTAGAGATAATAATTTAAGTACACTCAACACAACCTTTCAAAATCGTTTGGTTATAAATAATTTATCGATTATTATTGCCATCCAACAGGAATATCAGGATTATAATTATAATACGGAAATTTGAACAGCACTGCTTTCAAGTAATACTGATTATTGCGAGTTATTGCCGAAATGCTAGATGAGCAGGAGGCGGCATCAACCAAATATGAGAGTATTTAAGCGAATGTGTGATGCTTCAGATAAACTGCCCTTAGCATTGTCGCAATGAGATTCTATCTATATACATACAAAGGTCGCCATCGAATCATTTTTTGTTAAAACACACTGAGAATAGGCACGAGAGACGCCGCCATTGACAATTGGAAATGTATCGTTTGGAAGTCCTGTGGGTGACCCAACACGCACCCTAAACACTTAAAACGAGTAATACAAAACAACAGTGTGAGCAAATGAGTTTGCATTCAGACGTACATGCCTACACCGTACATGGAACCCCAGTCGACACCTTGGAACGTTGACATGTCGACATTTGTAAGATTATAACCCTGATAAGGACTAGCTACAGGGGGTGCTAGGCCCGGAGCACCTGCTCCTGGTGCTTGGTTGGGATTTGCCCCAGTAGCTGGAGCAGCTACAGCAGCATTCATAGTCATGGGATATGGTGAGTAACGATAGCCAGCCAAATGAGGATGAGGCTTGAAATAGTTTTCCATAACCAGCTACAGCAGCACTTTGGCGAGCTGCAGCTGCAGCAGCAGAATGCCTGAAGGTGGGCTTGAGCCTGCATCGTTGCCAATGGATTGACAGCTATAGTTCCTGGTGCTGGAGCTGTCACACGCATACCAGACCACTCAGCATCAGCCTTTTTCCTAGCAATTGGGCACTGGCCTGTACAGCTTCTTTGGGCTGGGCTTTCTTGCACTCAACTTTTTTATTCTTGATTGTGTGGAAGTGATTTCCATAACGATCTACCACATCTTCGTTTTCAAATGTTACAAAAACCCAAAAACCCCATGTCTTTTTTTTTCTGTTGATCCATGAGCATCACAGTTTCTTCCACCTTACCGAATTGACTGAAATAGGCCTTGACTTCGTCGGCTGATGTGTCTTGACTAACGCCGCCCACAAATATTTTTTTTGTTTTGTTAGGTTGTTTTGGTCGATTTTTGGGTGTGGCATGTTTTGGATCTATTTTCTTGCCATCTAGGGTGTGGATGGGTACTTTCAGAACGTTGTCCACACTCGAAGGTTCGAGAATGTGATGAAGCCAAATCCGCGGCTCCTCTGAAAAAAAAAGGACATTTATTATCATTTGTCCACCTCCAGAATGAAAAAATATTTCGGCAAGATAACTAGGAAGTATTCGAAGTATATAAGCAAAGTTGAATTCAAAATAAATTATTTACAAAAAAGACAAATATTCTGAAGAAAAAACTCCTCCAAATCTATTAATTCCTTTATTCTCATATTCTTAATAACATGATGTATGGGGTACATATTTGATCCTTATCATTTGAACATCATTCAAAGCACCTGCTTTTAATCAGCAAAGAAAGGAATTTGGATTAAATATTTGCTCCAAATAATGTGTGGCAAAGTAATAAAACACTAAAAACAGAACGAGTAATCTTGGTTGCAATACTACAGTGATTTGATATTTTAATTGAAATATATACCTTTGTCAACATGTTAAAAGCAATGTAAGGAAATGAATAATTGAAAATCGTTATTTTCATAACATCAACAACAATTCTCGTGGAGTAGTGGTTAGCGCGTCAGTCACTCACCCAGGAGGCTCGGATTCGCATCCATTTCAAGGAGTTTTTTTTAATTGGTTTCAGATTCAAAGATTTTTGATTTGATAGTGTAACATTTATATATTTTTCAAGTTTTTGGGCGAGATCAAGAGCAGTGGATGGTCATTGTAAATGAATGAATCTGAGAAACGAAGCATTTAGAAACGGACACGATGCCTTCAATTTTGGAACGAGAAGAATTGTTGTAATTTTCCCCGTTGAAAGTACAAATATAACATCAATTCTGGTAATTGTATCCAGTTTCAAATGTGATTTGGGAAATATTCTCATCCAATATCATTCGTGCTAGAGGATTTTATCGCAATTTCTTTTTAATTTTCCCTCAAGCATTTTGGCTCTAGGAAATTTTACTCATGCAATTTGGAGCCTTATTATCAAAGATTTAACCACTCAAGCTTCCCTTTCGTGGTTAAATCAGATAATAAGATCGAACATCGCACTCAGTAAAATTTCCAAGCAAAATGCATCCTCGAAAATTTCAAAAATATTTGAGCGACTATTTTCCTCATTATTTTTGAATCAATCAAATGACCAAAATTTCAAACTAAAGAACCAATTAGGTCAGTTTTATAGTGATAAAACGGATTCTCGGTGTTTTATACTGATAAAACCACTGGTAGATTCGATATTGTTTTGCGATAAAACGACACTAAGATCCTGTCAGAATTATAAGTAAACACATTCAATTCCTATATAGGGAAACAGGAAATGCCAAATTGATTAAATACGGGATTTTCAACTCTCTCATGACAGTGATTTGATAATTTAATTTAAATCTACCTTTTTCAGCATGTTAAAAACCTCAGATTTTCAAGTAAGGCAATGAATAATTGAAATCCGTTATTTTCATAACATCAACAACAATTCTCGTGGACTAGTGGATAGCACACAATACACCATTATCAAAAGGCCAGTGGCCGAACTGCTAAGGCGTATGACGCGAAGCCAGAGGTTGGCAGTTCGAGCCCCGGCAACTTCAGAATTTATTTTTCAAATTTAACTTTTTTTATTTTTTTACATTACACAAATCCAATCCCAAAAACATTTTTTTACACATTTTATCACCCCAAAAACTAACACAATAGCACACTCACACCAAAATCACCATCATATTTATTCATTCTCATCAAATATAATTCGTGCTATAGGCAAGCCGCAAATCGCACTCAGTTAAATTTCCAGGCAAAATGCTTACTCGAAAAAATAAAATAAAAAATGAGCGATAAAACTCCTAGCTCATATGATATTGCCCTCGATAAAACCCTTAGCATTTATGATGATATTACCCTGGATAAAACGTTTAAAAATCAATTGAAAATATGAATTAATAGAAAACAAAGATCTTAAAAATATCAGCCTTATTCAAGTGGAAATGAGAGTTTTCAGTTGATTCAGAGATTATACATAATATGAAAAATATTTTGGAAGACGACTGCCGGGCTTTGTGTATAATGCTCTATACAAATTCTTAGATCAAGGTTTCGGTGAGGTGCTTCTTCAAATGAAGGAATATTGTTTGTAGTTTTGAATAATATTATAAGTTTTGATGAATGTTATCTAGTTATGTCAATCCATAAACTACTTCATCAATATGTTACTTTGTCTTGCATGATAATGTCAATTTTTCTATTCCTCTTTTTTCAGATTTCGGATATTTCATCTTTTATATTCTTTAATTTTACAAGCTAGTCCCTATAGGAAATCATTGCTGATTTTCCTGAGACAAATTCAAAAAAAAAATAATGATGTATCTGACTGAACATTTGGAATATGGTTAAGAATCGTTCCTTAGTAGATTTCTTGTCTATCTCAGCGGTGATTTTTTTGAAGTAATATAACAATACCTCTTTTATGAGCAAATACATTTCTCAATTTTAATGAAAACAGGTTTGTGTGAAAGTTCAACAGGTTGAATTTGGGAATTTATGTTTTCAATAAGAGGGAAAGCTTTAGCTCGAGTTTATTTCAAAACAAAATACATTATTATTTATTATTCTTTGAAATTACAATTATCTCTTGCATTTTTGAACTCGATGTTCATGAAGGGATTGAAATAACGACCAAATTCGGTGAAATATTTTTCTTGTAACATTTTCGCGGTTAAATTCCATTTAGTCTTTACAAAAAAATTCTTTATGATCTTCATCATTCAATTTCCGCATAGTACGGCCCAGTCTTTTAATATATTTGCCAACTCTACAATTGTAGTAACTTCAAAAACTTGATAACTTCTGCTGCAGAACATTGCTTCAAAATTATTTGATATAAAATATATCAGCTTGCCGCGCCAAGATGAACCTTGAAAGATCTAGTCTATGAAACTTGCATATTTTGTCAGAACTTCTTTTAAAATATCTTTTTTTTAGATATTTTAGTGCAAAGATCATTTTTTTTACGAATAATTTGATAGCACACACTTTCACTTTATTTTAACTATTTTTCTGAATAATTGCAAGAAAGGATTATACCTAATAACAAATAATACGTATTCGGTATACTTATGCACTAAGTCCTGTTATTCTAGTTATCCGTGACACACAATTGAAGCTGTTGCTAGGACTACATAAACAAATAGGCTAATGAATATGCTGTCACTTTTAAAAATTTATTTGTTGTGTAGTTTATAATAGGCCTTCTCGTTTAGATTATTTTTTTAAGGCGCATGCGCTCGTTTTGAGACCCAAAGTCTGATTGGCTATTGGGAAAGTGAATAGCCATTGGTTAGTTTTGAAATAACAATTTGAGATTGGCTCAGTTCAAAATTTGCGGTATTTTCACATTATGTCAACAGTCAACTTAATGACAAATGCACCTGCATACATTGGCGTTCGTAACTTTCTTTGTAGGTTAAGTACTTATTACCTGTTTTATACCGCCAAAAACCTTTCATTCGTAGATAAAATAATGTACACGAATATTTTCTAATGGTGAGTTTTCTTCTCCATGTAAATTCAAGTCAACTATCCATAGGAAAACTCGAAAAAAAATTATTCCCTTAAAAAAAAATCGCCGTCAATGCCGTTGGGTCTGACAGGTAAACAAAGTTAGTCATTTGTCATCTAAATGAAAAAGCCTATTTGATATGGAAAATTATAGAAACGAGAAAATTGACACTTTGCTAATTTACGGAGAAGCAAAAAAGAATGCAACTGATGCAGCTCGAATTTACGCTCAGAGATTCCCTAATCGTCGCCATCCCACTCGGCATTATTTTCCAAAACTGGAAAGGAAAATGCGAAATGAACCAGAAGAAAAAGAAGTAGACGTGTTGGCCTATGTTGAAGTGAATTGTACGGCTTCAATTCGCCAAATTGTTTCTGAGTGTGATATAAGTTATTCGTCCGTTTGGAGAATTCTTTACAAATATAATTATCGATCATTCAAGTAATAACTACACCAAAATCTTTACGATAACGACCACAACCGAAGATTAACTTATTGCAACTGGTTTTTGACTAATTACAGATAAGATGTACGTTTTCCATTTAAAATTATTTATTCAGATTAAACTCGATTCATTAACTTGGATCTGTTCAATAATAGAAGGTACGGTACTGGTCTCAAACAAATAGAATAGCCCCATGGTAAATCCTGCCTGTCGTAAGAGGCGACTAAAAGGATAACCGTAGGTGGAAGATGGTCTCATCGCCCGGTGAAATACCACCATATCGACTTTGTGTGCTGTGAAATGGATCATTCCATGTTTCAGTGTTCGGTCGATACTTTCCGGTCTCCCTCTTTCCTTTTCCCCATTCCTCCTTTATTTTCAGGTGCATCCTAATAGTAATAATGATGAAGTCTCCTAGAGTAAACACTCCGGAAGCAAAATACCTTCCATTCGGATTTCCGGGCGAGGTACTCGAGGGGCTCAACATTAAAGATTATTTTTTGCAACATCCGCGGACTCAAAAAACATCAATGACGTCCACCATCACCTACAGACGAAAAACCGGATATTCTGGCTCTAACAGAAACACAAGAAACTCGTCCACCAACAAGGTCCATATGCTTTGTCCTGGTTACGAACTCCATTCTCGATTCAGGTTCAAGGTGGGGTCTGCCTTTGGGTAAGGCTAACCTTTCATGCCAGCGTGAAGAAAGTTTCGAACCGAAAGACTTTGATGATGATGTGGTTCAAGCTATCTGATACCAAACTGACTAAGTTCCTCTGCGCCTTTACCTATCACCTAATGAACCTTCATATAACGACCTCTTTGAGTTTTATCACTCAAACTGGACTACATTCAGGAGAACCATCCAACAGCTGAAACCATAATCATGGGAGACTTTAAAGTACATAACACTGCCTGGCTCAAATTCTCTAACAAAACAGATGATGCGGGTCGTCCCAAACCGAGGCCTTTGCCATCACTCATGGTCTAGAACAACTGGTCGAGCTACCAACCCGCATCCCTGATGTCAACAACCAGTCTGCCAATACACTAGATCTTTCTCACCATCAATCCTGGACCCGTATAGAATAGAAGTTTGTGCCCACTTGAAACTCTGATCACACCCTCATTCCACAACATGCTTTTCCATTTACCATCGAGCTGCCCAAAACCCCCGTCTTTATTGGATTACCCGGACTGGGAAGGTCTTGTATTTTTTCTCAGCGTTCCATGGAAGAGAGTTTGTTTCTCTTCAGTAGATCCAACACGATTGCTGGACAATTTCTGAAATCATCATGTTTGGGGGTGCAAACCTACATACCGAATACCGAAAGAAGAACATCATCGGATAAGACCTGGTTTAACAGAAACTGCTCTAGAGCTGTGGCTTCCAAACAGGCAGCATACCATCGATGGCTAAAAAATCCGGGCCCTGAGACCAGAGCAGCATATGTCGAGGCTAGAGGCATATGCAAAGAGACAATAGAATGCTCAAAAGATGCCCACAATGCCAAAATAATGTAACGTAAATAAACTTAACTTGGTTTAACTAATTTATTTAACACTTAATCTACAACTTAATTTATATTACTACGCCACTGTATAGCTCGATGGTATGGGCTCGTTCAGACTGTTTTCTCCCTCTTGAGGGCTCTCTATTTATCTCCGATACAGCATTC
>JAFIRS010005717.1:0-50752 GCA_018342105.1 Gonioctena quinquepunctata | reverse complement strand
GAGACCCAGAACCGGCTTAAATCTCCTACTAAGATAATTACTCAGTACCTTTCAAAAAATCAATATCAGTTTTCCTATCACCTTCTTTGAATTACAGGAACAATGAACCCATGGATTCTTCGTTCAACATAGGTGAGCAAGCCATAACAACAAGAGACTCCATTTTCATATTTGGCCTAAGAGGTTCGAAGAATGTTGGAAATGCCTGTTTTATGAATACCATGATCCAATGTCTTTCGAACACCAAGAATTTGTCAAGAATGGTTTTTGTATGGAGGATTTGAATAGTACCACAACGAGAAAATATCTGGAGTCCTGAGTCTTCTCGATAAATGGTGAATACTTCACATCCTGCCCATCTATACAGAAATGTTGGTCCTTTCTATGATCATAAATCATCCCACCAGATTCGGAAGAGTTTCGTGGATACCTTCTGGTAGGTTTACATGAAGATTTAAACAAGGAGAGTGCAGACAATCATCCGTCACCAAACGATTTTGTTATCATGAATGATGATCAAAAACCTTTCATTTCTTGGACAAGGTATCTGTCTACTCATGATTTGAAAATTGTGGATTCATTTGCCGGTGAGCTGAAGTCTATATTGAGATGTACTTTTTGTAATTACTGCTCCATTACTTCTGAACCTTTATGGGTCCTTTCAATCCTTATTCCAGACTTGCCAAAACAAGTCGTAAATTAACACACAAGAGAAAATTTTGACTGACGATGCGTGCCCATATTGTTCGACTTGTGGAATGAGGAGGAAAAAAGATGATTCGTATACAAACATTTCCAAAAATTTTAGTTATACCTTTAAAACGCGTTTCTTCAAGTGATGGCAGCAAATGTGATAATGTGATTAATTTCCCCATAAAAAAAAATTTGGACCAATATTCTGCTCAGGATGGAATTATTACTCTTCAAAATATCTACACCATATCTTTGCATAGCGGTAGCATTTCCAATGGAAACTATACGGCCTATTGCAATCACCCTTATTCTAATTGTTGGCACAACTTCGATGACTCCAGTGTATTTTCCAAGATTGAGTTCCTTATCTCCTAGGGAGCATGTGTTTTTTCTATGAGAAATGAGATAATGATCTGAATTCTGATGGTGTTGTGGGTTTTTCCGGGTTTTGCTTCAACTGAAACAGCAAATGCGCCATCACTTCGAGACCCGGGCTTTAAACAAGATTTTCATTCCAAAAGTATTTTATATTTACACTCCGCTTTTGTATTTTTGAATTAATGTATTATTTCAAAAATACAATAGCGGAGTGTAAAATAAATATAAAATAATTTCAAGATGAGAATCTTGTTTAAAGCCTGGGTCTCGAAGTGATGGCGCATTTGCTGTTTCAGTTGAAGGAAAACCCGGGAAAACCCACAACACCATCAGAATTCAGATCATCAACTTTCTCATAGGAAAAAGCACATGCTCCCTGGGAGATGAGGAAATCAATTTTGGAAAATACACGGGAGTCATCGAAATTGTCAACAATTAGAATAAGGTATTTCAATATGCCGTATAGTTTCCATTGAAATGCTACCGATGCTAAGATATGGTGTAGATATTTCGAAGAGTATTAATTCCATCCTGAGCAGGATATTGGTCCAAATTAAAATTTTGTTTGGGAAAATTAATCACATTGTCACATTTGCTGCCATCAGTTGAAGAAGCACGTTCCAAATGTATTACTGAAATTTTTGGAAATGTTTGTATACGAGTAATCTTTTTTCCTCCTCATTCCACAAGTCGAACAGTATGGGCACGCATCGTCAGTCAAAATCTCCTCTTCTGTCGACAGTTCAATACATTTTGTTCAATTTAGACTTCGTTTGGCAAGTCTGGAATAGGGATTGAAAGAACCCATGAAGGTTCAGGAGTAATGGAGCAGTAATTACAGAAAGTACATTTCAATATAGACTTCAGTTGACCACAATATGGAAATCATGAGTAGACAGATACCTTGTCCGAAAAATGAAAGGTGTTTGATTATCATTCATGATAACAGAATAGTTTGGTGATGGATGATTCTCTGCACTCTCCTTGTTTAAATCTCCATGTGAACCTACCAGAAGGTAATCTAGAATTTCTTTCGAATCTGGTGGGACATTATGATCATAGGAAGGAGCAACATTCCTTCATAGACGGGCGAGATGTAAAGTATCCACCTTTTTTTGGAGAAGAATCAGTACTCCAGATATTTTCCATCGAAGATATAAAAGATTTCACGTGATCGCCTTTTATTCTCGTTGTAGTAGTATTCAAATCCTCCATACAAAAACCATTCTTGAAAAATTCTTGGTGTTTGAAAGACAGTGGATCATGGTATTCATAAAACAAGCATTTCCAACATTCTTCAATCTTCTTAGGCCAAATATGAAAATGAAGTCTTTTGTTGTAATGGTTTGCTCACTTATTTTGAATGAAGAATCCATAGGTTCATTGTTCCTGTAATTCAAAGAAGGCGATAGGGTAACTGATATTGATTTTTTGGAAGGTACTGATTAATTATCTTTGGTGACTGATATGTATTTCATAGGAAAATAAATCATCCAGTGGATGCGTTGTAGGGATTGTACCCATTACAGAAGGAGCATGGCCCCTTTGAATTGCTGTACTTATTCTTCGTATAAAAAATGAGGTTGAACATTTACGTTTTGTAGCGCGTGCCAATTTCCTTCCAATTTCATGAATGGAAGACAGATAATCAGGGCCGAAGACACCAAAAGTTTCGACAACTATTGAATGGAAAAGATAATTATGTCCAAGATTCTGATATTTTTTTCTTTTCAATTCTTTGCTGGATATTGCTGACTTAGAAATATTTGCTAAATGAGACGCTGCCACTGTGTCAGCACAAGTGGAAACCCACACCACAGGTTTGCCACATTTCCAAGGTATCAGCGTCATACCATCAGGACGTTCACCATCATCTCGGCTAGTGCCAAGAGGTTCTCACACAGCTGAAATACCCGCCGATACCATAGACTTGATAATTTTTGGATAAATAATCAACACTTTTATTACAGCTCAAACCATGAGTTCCTTTTTGGTTCACTTCACTACCATATATACTTTTATGAAGAATACAGATATCTAAACCCATTTTCAGTCCAATAGATATCCTCAAAGACTCGTTATCCAAAAGGTTTCCGAAAGGTAAAGCATTTAGCCAAGCTCCGGATTCTTCAATATTAACAACTTTCAGGCGAGCCTTTTCTAATTCAGACTTGGACGAACCGAGTGACTTTCTTCAGGTAATATTCAAAATTGAAAGGTTTCAGGATTTCTACATGGTTTTTTCAGCGGGTAGCAAATATTAGTTGGTCTGTAATAATCAGAGAGAAACAGTTTCATCAAAAACTCATCAGTCGTATCAGAAAAAGTGGGGGGGCAGAATAGAACAGATAAGAATGGATACACTATCCATGGAAGCTAGGAAGGCAGGTGGAGCTGAGGAAGAAGCCAATCCTCCAAGACTCACCGGAAGTGTTGCCTGCAACCAATTATCTTCATTAAAAGAATTATTAGTAACATTTTCCAATGTATGGCACATTAAATCGTCGAAATCTTGAAGCTCATTGGGACTTTTCCAAGATTAAGAATATCTGAGTTTAAACATCAATTTTGGCATAGCTAGGTAATTTTTCGAAAGGAAGAATGAGACGTGAATTGGTAGTTCATTCAGAGGGGGTGGAAAGAAAGACATTATACCGGGGCTAATGGTTGGAATTTGGATTCAAAATCAGTTTATGGGCCTAGTAGTGAAATTAGTTGGCACTCAGTGAAAACAAGTGCAAGACCAATTTGTTTCGATAAGATGATAACCTTATACAAATCTCCCAAAACTGTATTGTAATCTCCAGCAATTGAGCCATCATCCAAATAACAACAGTTGAATTCAGATGACGAATTATTTGTCAATTCTTCAATTGTGAGACAGAATAGTGCGGGTCCCAATGGACCTTGTTGAACGCCCTTTCAGATGTCATTAACTGATTACAAAAATTCAAGTTGATTTACAAAAAGGTATATACCAGAAAAGTTATATCATACTTTGAAGAGCATTACAATCCTATCAATCATATTGAAGGCAGTTTTGAAGTCGAGTTTCAAAAACAACTTGAAAGAAGGGTTCGGATCCTGATTGATGTATCTACGAGCTGCTCCACAACCTCCTGGCGTACCAAAACCAAAGTGTAACTACCGGAGCTATGACTGATGATGTTTTGTATATGGCTAGGTCCAAGGGAATCCAGACCTCCTGCAGAACCAGTACTAGAAGATATATATATATATATATTTATATATATTTATATATATTTATATATAGAAAAACTTCAATCGACATAGCCCTCAAAGGGAAGTGTTCACCGGTGACACGTGTTTCGGGCTCTCGGCCCTCAACAGTACGGTAAAGAAGTGCAAGGATGAACAACACTTGGTAGAGAACGACAAATCAACGAACTCAACAAACAGCCGCCCATTTGTGGTTTCGGTTGGCAGACCCTGCATTCCAGGGCATTAACCAACGTCACCAAGGAGGCAGCCATAGCTACCTGTGTGAGATCCGAGTCCAGGATGATCAAGATGAAAAGGGGGAATATCGAGGGGACTGTTAAAAACGAAATGGAAAAAAATTCATGGACATAGCCCCCAAAGAGAAGTGTTAACCGTGGACATCTGTTTCGGGCTCTCGGCCCCTCATCAGTACGGTGAAGAAGTGCAAGGATGAACAACACTTGGTAGAAAACGACATATAAACGGAGTCAACAAACAGAAACCAGCCGCACAATTGTGGTTCCGATTAGCAGACCCTGCATTCCAGGGAAACAACCAACGTCACCACGGAGTCAGCCATAGCTACCTGCGTGACATCCGAGTCCAGGATTATCGAGATGAAAGGGGGATTATCGAGGGGACTGTTATAAACAAAATGAGAAGACTTCGATGGAGCAGTGTTGACCGTAGACACGCGTTTCGAGATTTCGGCCCTCATAAGTACGGTGAAGAACTGCAAGGATGAACTACACTTGGTAGAAAACGACAAATCAACGGAGTCAACAAACAGAAGCCAGCCGCACATTTGTGGTTTTGGTTAGCAGACCCTGCATTCCTGGGCAACAACCAACGTCACCACGGAGGCAGCTGTAGCTACCTGCGTGTCATCCGAGTCCAGGATTAACAAGATGAAAGGGGGAAATAAAGAGGGGACTGTTAAAAACAAAATGGAAGGAATTTAATGGACATAGCCCCCAAAGAAAAGTGTTAACCGTGGACAAGTGTTCCGGGTTCTTGGCCCTTATCAGTACGGTGATGAAGTGCGAAGATGAACAACACTTGGTAGAAAACGACAAATCAACGGAGTCAACTAACAGAAGTCAGCCGCACATTTGTGGTTTCGGTTAGCAGACTCTGCATTCCAGGGCAACAACCAACGTCACTACGGAGGCAGCTATGGGTACCTGCGTGACATCCGAGTCCAGGAATATCAAGATGGAAGGAGGGAATATCGAGAGGACTGTTAAAAACAAAATGGAAGAACTTTAATGGACATAGCCCTCAAAGAGAAGTGTTAACCGTGGACACTTGTTTTGGGCTGTCGGCACTCATCAGTACGGTGAAGGAGTGCAAAGATGAACAACACTTGGTGGAAAACAACAAATCAACAGAGTCAATAAACAGAAGCCAGCCGCACATTTGTGGTTTAGGTTAGCAGACCCTGCATTCCAGAGCACCAACCAACGTCACCACGGAGGCAGCTATAGCCACCTGCGTGACATCCGAGTCCGGGATTATCAAGATGAAGGGGGGGAATATCCCCTCTTTCATCCTGATAATCCTGGACTCGGATGTTTGTCCGTTCCAGATATATATTATTGAATTCTGACACGTGACCTTTTCAAATGTTCAGTGGCTGCAGAATACTCAAAGTTACCGCAGAATTCCGTAGGAATTTGGAAGTAGCCAAATTACGGATACTATACAGAACATGGAAGTAGATTAAAATGCATTGAGTGTTATTGTATACATGATACGTTGTAAATTTGGTATGAATCCCAAAAACACTTATTTCGACAAAATTCTCGTAATTTGACACTTCTCTCATTCATTTCCTCCATCTCACTCTGTATATTACAACATGCCTGGCCTGAAAATACTCAATGACGGAACTTTCTGAGTGACGTTAATTGTTTTGTTAGTTTGGTGATTGTATGTAGGTTTCTCTGGAGTTTCGCCCTGAATAGCTCTGGAGTAACAGGGGTGTTTGTTTCGTTTAACGTTTTGTTATTGGTAAGTCATGTTAGTACATGTGCATATTTTGCAGAATAGTTTGTGACGAGGTTTATTCAGGATAATTAGTTTCGGAATGGGAAATCGAGAGCAACATTTGGCGAAACCAACATATTTGGGTGATTTCCATAATAGGAAAAAGTCGAAGTCGCCGAGAAAAAAAAGATTTCGGTCCATAGGGTAATCATTTGGATGATAAGTGGGTTTTTTGGATAAAGATCCAGTTCATTCTTCGGATAGGATCAGGAGACATTATTTTGGTCCCAACACCGGCGATAAATATCCCAAAGGTATGTTGAATCTTATGATGTGCTCGATCTCACGCGCTTTTGTCACCATTTTTTTGTTCGTCAATGCCGCTCCTGAAATACTCTTCCTATGACATTTGGACATATGAGGGAGTTGCTTTTGCGTGCATAGTGAAAACCCTTTGTCTGATTTTTGATGATCGATTCATTCATATAGAACGTAAATGTCAAGAAAATGAGATCACACAGTATTTTCACGAAATTTTCACAGGCGCTTCAGAAGACGATAAGAACAGTATAGCAATTGGAAATTTTGCGTGGAAAAGATAATTTTAGGAAATATGGGCCCCCGAAGGTTCCAAAAGAGAGGTTATTGAATGCCACTTTTGGAAACTGCAAACTGATATAATGAATAGTTTTTCACACTGTTATAGTAACTGTACACTTATTCAACGTTTAAGTATTATTAACATCAATTCATGTTCGATAAAGTCATGAAAAAACTCCGATTACATTCCATTTGATTTTTCATATGAAATGTCAAAAATCAAATATTGGTGGTTTCCTTGATCTTGGCGTTTCATGGATATGCCACGTTGCCAGCTATTCAAGTCAATCCGGATTTTCACAAAATTGTCACGAAATTATCACAGGTGCTTCAAAACTCAATAAAAACACTTCAGCAATCGGAATTTGAGCGCGGAAAAACATATTTTGGGAATTATGGCCTTTTAAAATTAAAATAATTGTGGTTTCGCTTCTTCAATATGAGAATGTGTAGTGTAGTTAATTGGCTTGCACTCAACTTGAATAGCAATGTAAGCCAGGTTAGGATGTGTTTTCTCTTTTTACGTAACAAATTGATTGGACCGAAGGGACACTTTGTGAGATTGATTAGCATGCTTTCAACATGGATAACAAGGTCAAGCTAGGTTAGGTTGTGTTCCTTCTTTTCACGTAACGAATTGGTTGGATCTAAATGTTCGCGGGCGGAGCAAGGCGTCGCTTTGTAAGGTTGATCAGTTTGCATTCAACTCAGATAGCAAGGTTAGCCAAGTAAGGTCAGGTTGTGTTTATCCTTTTTACGTAAGAAAGTGATTGAATATTTTCTCGTATGCCAGAAGGCGTGTCTTAGCCAGGCATACGGGAAAACATCCAAGCCAATTGCGTTTCTTGGTCCGGTTTACAATTACTTAAAACAAAATAATCCGAAGTCACATTATTTCAATAGGTTTAGTAACTTTCCTAATTCGGCACATCAACTTCATGCCTAATCTAATTTTTAAAAGCTATCAGCCACTCCCAAGAAGCGTGGTGATATATTCTTTGCATTTTAAACTTCTATTGATACATATATATCCATCAAAACTATCAGATCGTCTTTTCATGCTGTAATATAGTTATTATTAAAATGCTCAATATGTATGTCGCATTTAGTATCAGTACTCCTTTCTTTTTGGTGACATAGGCAACGTAGCATATCAATAAACTTCAAGATCCTGGAGATTCGGAATATTCGGATAAATTGATTTGTTGAAAATATGAACAGGATGTTCATAAAATCAGATGTGGAGTCATCTGCGACTGAAAGATAAACTTAAGTCACTATCTTCCATCGTCAAGATAACCTCTTCTGGGGTATTCATGTTGAAAAGGGAAAAATTCTCAATTGAATATTGACTAGAAAGACTTTTCTGTGAATTGAAAAATCCACGATAAATGAAGTTACTTTTTGTGAACGTCTAACAGAGAACAACTACTTCCCCTGCTAAAGCCACGCTGGACATTGAACTACATCTGATAGATATTCTGAAAAGACCCTAACTAAAAGAAAAAATCTGTGATTGAAAATAATTTGCATTTTCATTCAGATAGTTATTTGATTTTCTATTCCAGTTTCAATTGAGAACTCATGAAGATGAATGAGACAAAGAAGAATGTTTTCCCAAAGAGAGTACTCACCAGAAATAATTCGTAAAATTGACACAAGAGTGGCATCTATTTCACGCTTCCACGATCATCAGGAAGACCGGAAGGAATGGGAAACACATTTTCAAGAAGCAATCTCACTTTGCAAAGATAGAAAAAGTTACAATCGTTTATTTTGGAGAGACACTTTGAAATTAGTGTTTTTTGACATGGATACCCCACAAGAGGTTATCTCGACGATGGAAGATAGTGACTAAAGTTCATCTTTTAGTCGCAGATGATTCCACATCTGATTTTATGAACATCCTGTTCATATTTTCAACAAATCAATGTATCATACCTCATGACAGGTTTTTATGTAAAAAAACACCCATTTCAAAGGGTCTCTCCACAAAAAATGATTCCATTTCCATCTTTGCAAAGTGAGATTGCTTCTTGGAAATGTGTTTTCCATTTTTTCCGGTCTTCCTGATGATCGTGAAATAGATTTCCGTCGACAAAAATATATTGAAGATCTAGTGAATGCGATGCCTCTCTTGCGTCAATGTTACGTATTATTTCTGGTGAGTACTCTCTTTTGGAAAACATTCTTATTTGTCCCATTCATCTTCATGAGTTCTTAATTAAGACTGGAATAGAAAATCAAATGACTATCTGAATGAAAATGCAAATTTTCAATTACATATTTTCTCTTTTAGTTAGGGTCTTTTCAGAATATCTATAAGATGTAGTTCAATGTCCAGCGTGGCTAGAGCCAGAAAAGTAGTTGCTTTCTGTTAGACGTTCACAAGAAATAACTTCATTTATCGTGTATTTTTCAATTCACAGAAAAATATTCCTAGTCAATATTCAATTGAGAATGTTTCCTTTTTCAATTCGGATAATAACACAATCTACAACGTTTAATTTTTGAATTCCTTCTGTAAGTATTGGAGTTTAATATTACTTAAACGTTTAATGAGTGTGCAGTTACTATTTTAGTGTGAAAATAAATTGTTTGTATCGATAAACAATTTCCAAAAGCTCTCTTTATGGACCTTCTGGGGCCCGTATGTCCTGATGTAATCTTATCCGCGCAAAATTTTCGATTGCTATACTGTTTTTATTATGTTTTGAAGTACCTGTGAAAATTTCGCGAAGATACTGGGTGATCTCATATTCTTGACCTATTCTGTATGGCGTTCCTTCATATTATTTTTACTAGTGCTGTGGGGACCATACATGACGTTTCAATATTATTCGATTATTTGTTGATTGGAACATACAGGATGTTCCATTCATTATGGAACATACAGGTTGTTCCATTCATCATGGAACAAACAGGGTGTATACAGGGTGTCCCTGGACTTCCTCTTTTTCTCCAGGGATTGTATGGATGGAGTCAAAATATCACTAGTACTTTATATAACTTTTGTTCCTGAAAGCCTTCGTTACCAAGTTACGGGCCCTCAAAGTTACAAAATGAAAAATGTTTTTCTTTGATAACTTTCAAAGTAAATATTCTAAATCATCTAAATTTTGGTGATGATCTTCCATGCAGAAGTCAGTTGTTCTGCTACAAAGTCAGGAACGGACTACCCCCGATGGTCCACACCCAGAAACTTTGAAATGACAGATAATATTTCAGTAGTTTTCAACAAAATAAGGTTACGTAGACAATTTCCTGAATATAAGTACTCGTGTGGAAAGTCGATCGGAGCAACGATTCTCAATAAAAATGCAGTTTTACTCGACGACGTCAAACCCGATCGCCCACCATTATTTGAAATGAAAAATTTTCACAGTAGAAATACTAATGCGTTAATTCTACAACATTTATAACAGAGATAATACAAAATATGCTAGAAAAAAGTCGTAAACAGAGGGTACTGTACCTAGTTGAAAGTTTCATCCACAATGTAGATATTTTTTCAAATGAAATATCAAATTATGTAGATTTGTGGTGTTTTCGAACTAACAAGCTACTATCAAATATCGAATTCAGTCCATATTTTGTATGTACGCGTGGAATAAGCACGTTCCGTGTTGTGTTATCTGAATCTCATAAAACTCAACATTTGGATATTGCAAATTCGTATTCACAGCTCAAATGTTGTGGAGTTTCACTGATAAGTATAATTCCATGGGAGAAAATCTTGAACCCGAAGATGAATTGAGCTGAAAAAACGCACATTGGAAGACATAACTGATGAAAATCGAATGAATAAACTACAAAAACAGCTGCACATGAATAGGTAAAAAATATCCGGTGAATAAATTTATGTTCCATTTCTTCCACAGATGTTGACAAAAACACCTTGTAGAAAGATATAAAATTAGTGTGGATAAAAAAACTGGAATGCAATTTCGTTTTGTTGAGTGGTGCGTTGTCATTGTATTGTCAATATTCTAATAGGACAGTTTGAAGTGTTTTGATATGTTTACATTCAACGAACATGCAGATATGCATGCATTGTATGGACGAGCATTTGGTAATGCTGCAGAAGCCCGTCGTCTGTATGCCAAGCATTTTCTCAATCGAACGTTACCGGCGAAAAAAACGTTCGAACGTGTCGATCGTAGCTTGAGGGAGACATGTATGTCTAATGGATAATTAATTGGAGCCTGTTGTTTTATTTCGATATTATTGTGGGTTCAGTTTTGCCAAAACGAGGTGGTGAGGGCGCTCCTAGGGCTGTGCGTACCGTTGTATTGGAGAAAAATATTTTGGAAGCTGTCGCTGATGATCCTTCAATGAGCATCAGAAACCTATCAGCACAGTTCCATACATTCAAGTCCACTATTTATAGAATAATTAGGGAACAACTGCTCCACCCATATCACATCCAGAAGGTACATGCCATGACACCTGAAGATTTTCCAGCACAACTGGAATATGCCAATTGGTTCCTGGATAAGCCAAGAGAGGATATGACTTTCATTACTCGAGTTTCATTCACTGATGAAGCAGGTTTCAGTAGAGATGGAGTAATCAACTCTCATAATCTCCACATATGGGCCGAAGAAAATCCTTATGGGATATTGCGAACCAAACACCAACGGAAATTCAACGTGAATGTTTGGGCTGGTATCATGGGAAACCATCTTAAACGACCATTCGTCCTACATGACCGATTGAATGGAGAACGTTATTTGGAGTTCATTCAGAACGATTTGAATGGACTTTTGGAACATGTTCCATTGCAAACCCGAAGAGATATATGGTTTATGCATGATGGCGCTCCTCCTCATTTCAGTTTGATTGTGCGGGATCATCTGAACCATGTTTTTTCCAATAGATGGATTGGTAGAGGTGGGCCATATTCATGGCCACTGCGGTCTCCGGATTTAAATCCATTGGATTTATTTCTGTGGGGGCATCTGGAAAGCCTCGTTTACGCTACACCCATTCACACCAGAGATGCATTGTTGAATATAATTTCATTACATTGTGAAGCCATACGAAACGACCCTGGCATACTATTTCAAGTGCAGAGAGGGTGTTTGCGCCGGCTAAGAAAATGTATTGAGATAGACGGGGGCCATATCGAGCAGTTTTTGTAGCGGATTCTGCATTTCTGTTTGCTCTTGAGGCTTGCGATTGATTATTTACACCATGAGTTCTGTAAGGTAACCGTGTTTGCATGATATGAATTCGTTATTAACATTGTACCTATCATTCCTATTTTCATTACAAATTAATATTTTCGAATAATGGTAGACATCTCAGGTTGGATGTCGTCGAACAAAAATGCATTTTCATCAAAAATCGTTGCTCCGATCGATTTTCCACACGAGTATTTTTATCCAGGAAATTGTCCAGGTAACCTTGTTTTGTTAAAACATATTGACAAATCCCAGTAACTTCAAGGTTTTGGGGTGTGGACCATCGGGGGTAGTCCGTTCCTGACTTGTAGCAGAACAACTGACTTCTGCATGAAAGCTCATCGAAGGAATTCATTTCTTTAGTCAATCACTGAAATTTAGATGATTTTGAATATTCACTTTGAATGTTATCAAAGACAAACATATTTCATTTTGTAACTTTGAGGGCCCGTAACTTAGTGACGAAGGCTTTTAGGAACAAAAGTTATATGAAGTACTGGTGATATTTTGATCCCATCTATACATTCCCGAAAGGAAAAGAGGAAGTCCAGAGACACCCTGTATAACATTTATGTTATTTTTAATAAAGGTTGGGATATTCAGGATGTTCGAATAGTATATCTGTTGATTGGAACATACATGGTGGTACAACATGATATGGAATTTTACATGAGGTTATTTTCTTTCAGGATTTTTTTCCTCTTTGGTTTTCCTGGTTTTTGGTTATTCCTGGTTTCACTTCCTGATTTATTTATTTTACCTGATTTCCGGTTTATGGGTTACGGTTTTCGGTTACGGTAGTCCCATAGAGATCATTTTCTATGTGTATGTATTCTGTGATATCAAAGACCCTGAAAAGTGAGATGCAAGTGCTCAGAGAATCTGTTGACTTCTGTTCAAATAAAGTCACATATTTTTATGAAAAACTGCTCAGAATGAACGAATACTTCAAAAAATAACGTAGAAACTCAAAACAAAAAATGCCCCATTGAGAAATGACGTTCTTGAACTTAGAAAACAAATAGATAATCTGGAATACTCCACTAGATCTAACAATATAGAGATTCACGAAGGTCCAGAGAAAAATAACGAGAATTTATTTGATATCACTACGAAAATCGGAAAATTTCTACATGTGTCAATTGAACCCGACTCAATCGACACTGCCTTCCGAGTCTCCTCTAGAAAACAAAAAAACTGAAGAATATAGGATTGAAGTTCAAATCTAAATGAAGTCGAGATCATTTTCTCGCCGCCGCCAGAGTAATGAAGATACCTACAATCAGCGAGGCTTCAAACTATCTGTCTCCAATAGATTTTTTCTAAATTAACACTTGCAGCCAAAAACCAAAATGTTATTGAAACAATACCTGGAAGAAGCCAAAAATAAAAACTGTCATTTTCTTTGGGTACAAAACGGTAACACTTTGGTCAGAAAAGCCGACACGTCGAAGATATTTCCGATTTCAAAGATAAATTGTATTCTATACAAAATAGTCGGTGATAAAAAAAAACATGTTGTTCTGATATGCGAAGATTTCAATATACCAAGAGCTTCCTGGATAAATGTAAGTCAAAACTCCCATCTGGAACCCTATAATATTGAATCAGAATATCACAACATTATAGATACACTTCACTTCAATTGTATTTATAACGATGATAACAAGCTTTTGGAACTTATTTCCCGAAACGGTTATAAAATATATCAGTAACATCACTGCTCTAACCCTCTAGTTCACAAGGATAATCATCATCCCTCAATAGAATTAATATGCGACGTCATCCAAGTAAGAAGCCTCTGAGCCAATCAAACGATTGGCAATACAACTTCAAATGAGACGAATATCTTCGAATAGACCAGGCAATATCTGCTATCCCATTGGATAATATTTTCGCGGGGAAATCTTTGAGTCACCATGTGAACCGTCTTCATTAAACATGACTATTATAGACAACGAAATACCTAAGTAAGTGTTTTCCACCTTACTATGGAAAAGCAACCATACGTGCAGTTGAAGGAAAAAACAAATTTCACAAAAAATGGAAAATGTATAAAAACAAGAATGACTTTAATTTATGCATATTGCTTAGAGCTCGCTTAAAAACATTATTCGAAATTGATTTCAAAAACTATTTGCTCTCTATAGAACAAGAATTATCTCTCAACTCTAAACAGTTCTGAAAATATGCCTCTCTCAAAAGACAATGCACAAGTAAAATCCCAAATGAGCTTACTTACGATGACGTCATTGTTAATAATGGACAGGATATAAGCAACCTGTTTTCAACTCACTTCCGGAGCGTGTATATGCCAGAGACACACATATTCAATCACAACAATATTCCAACAACGAATGCTAGAACAGATGTACATCACATTCAACTTACAGAAAGTGGAGTTGAAAACGGGTTGAAAGAACTTGATAGTAACGAAGCCACTGGGCCCGATTGATTGCCGCCATTATTTTTCAAAGGGTGCTTCAAATCTTCAGCTGAACCCCTAACCTTTATTTTTAACCAATCAATAATCACTGGACAATTTCTCCCGAAACTGGAGAATTGCCGATGTAATACCAATTTTAAAAAATGGAAAGAAAAATATTATTGAAAATTATAATCCTATCACCAAACTATCGGAGATTCCAAAGCTATCCGAAAAATTGGTATACAAATATTTTGTTAAATCCATCATAATATCAGAACAGCATGGTTTCTTCGAAGGGCGATCCTTCGAATAAACTTCGATAGAATACAGTGAATATTCAGACAATGGCACGGACTTCAGTCAACAAGTTGACACTGTACTGACTTCAGCAAGGCCTTCGATAAGATCAGCCCTAACCTTCTTCTCGAAAGTTGGGGTATCTGGTTCACTTTTGAGATGGGTGGAATCATATATAATAAAAATAAGATCCCAATTTGTAACGGTTCAAGGTTTTCGTTAGGAGCGTTATTCTTCATCACATATATGAACAACAATTTTCGTTATATGTAGATGATTTGAAACCCTATCTCACCTTACAAAATTCAAACGATTGTTTCAAAATATCGAAAAGAAAAAAATTAACTCCACAGTGAATTGTCTAGATCATTAAGTGTAGAAAAACGAACATGAATATGAGAAATGATTTGACATTCAATACTGATCATCAAATAGATCTCAGAAAAATGGAAATGAAGTAAAATGATCACATCACTAACATATCTGGGGCCAAAGTGCATATCAATGACTTCTGAGTTCTCTTATTGAAACAAGAGATTGCTCATACATGAGAAACGTCAAATATTGTATACATCTCAATGACGTTAGTCAATAACGGAGAAAACTACTGATTGTGATCTTTTCGCAATTGGGAATAGTAACTACTGAGGGCATAGGTAATCTTTCTATCAGATAAAATGATTTGTCGAACCCTGTAACTTATCGCAGCATTTTAGAGGTTAGTTCTCTTATGCTCCTATATATTTCCAGATAACTGCCATCTCCTTTGGATCGTTGTTAGTAATATTCTAGAATACTCAACAGAAAATTCTGCTCGACAAAAAATCAATCATTCGAGAATGTGATGATCTACAAGTATTGTAGAATGTTTATCTTTATTTATTTCGCTCATATCTCATCTTGTTTTGATATATTTTATGAAAATTCTGATTACGTCAGCTGAGGACAAAAACAGTGTCGGTCTGAGAAAGGGACTCAAAAAAAAACAAATAGGAAAAAAAAATATTAGCAGGCTGTGAACGTGGTGGAAAAAATTTGAACAAAAAAATTTAAAAATTTGAAACACACGAGAATGGAGAATTCTGATTGTTGAGTCGCTTTATTTTCAACGAGCATCGTTATTGGGTGTGATGAAAATTATTGCCACTGAATTGGCTAGACTAAGAAAGGCAACATATCTGGGAAAATAATCACTTCAAGTGCTCTTAACGATTACTGAGGAATTCAGGAATAATATCTTGTAGATAACTCAAAAAACTGCTGATTTCTCTAAAAAATTAATAACGGAAATATAGTCATAGATCATGTACATTGATTCATAAAAAAGGAAGTATACATGCCGAGCAACCAAAGCAGAGCTTGAGTTGTAGTCATCAACCTATAAACATTTTAGACGTTGATTGGATTGGCGTTAGTTATTGAATAATGAAGAAGTCACTAATAAAAAAATAAATAAAAATAGTACATATAAATGATAATATAAGTATGCAAGGAGCGCTGGTGGAAAGAGAGAGAGATATGCGGAGAGAAAGGTGAGGCTGAGCTAATGAACTAATTCAAAGAATAGTATATCCAATAATCTATGGAGAAATTTGATTAGGGATCCAGTTCATATACTGTTTTCAATAAGTCATGATTTTGAGTCACATATTCTCTGTGTTTTATAGAAATTGACCTGATTTCTGAAGGAACTAGGTTTATTAGTTTTGGACCAGAGTATGATATGAATCTCTGAGTGCGAGTTAATCTACAGAGAGGGACATTCGTTTTTTGGTGAAATTCAGATCAAGTTTCGTAATTATGGTTTATATAGGGGGTTGGGTTATCATGCATCCATAGTAGGCAATGATAGGTATATAATTTGATCCGCTCAAATGAGTCTGTTTATTTGTATAGTGCTACAGTGGAGTATCTTTTTTCACGTTTGAAAATGATTTTCGAAATGGAGTTTTACATTACCCCTAGTTCATGTAACATATTTCTGCTGTCACCACTTCATCGAAACTGATTCAGCGAGTGAGTTATTTATCGATATTGTCAAGTATGAAGAATATTACCCGATAGAAATAAAATTCAGAATTAATTTACCAGACCTGAAGATAAAATTTAAACATGATCAAGCCCAGAGTTGAAAATTCCATAGTTCATTTATTTATTAGTAATTCATCATTCAGTATCACATTAATTGAAATACAGTATTTCCTGCATATTTGAAGTTCATCACCGTTCATCAACCAGGTATCGGATTTCAATTCAATTCCTGAGTACTGAATGGCAAGAACACTGATTCTGCAATAGGCAGCGCAATAATTCATGACAACGATATTTTCAGTATAAATTGAAATTATTGTTTTTGGCTCGTTTTTTTTTACTGTGCCTGTTTATGCTGCCAGTCCATGATGACACATCTCCTTCCCATGGTTTTTATTATAATGTAAGTGTGAGTAGGGCGTGACAATATTAGGAGCTTTTTATTATAAAATTTCAATGTTGGTAGTATTTATAAGATAATTTGCTGGGTCTTTTATCTGACTGATCTACATGTTTCTCCCATCGCAGACTTTTGTTCCCACTGGAAAGATTCAGATATTGTTTATTTTTTTTTAAGTTGAGTTTGTGAATCGCACCATCATTTTCCTTGGATTGGCTAGAACTGATGGTCATTTGTGGTCCAAGAGGACTTTTCTAACTTAAACGTTGAATATTATTGTCAAAATTCAACTATAATTGAGTAAAATCAAACTTACTTACCAAATTAGTTTGCCTATTGATTTTACGTTATACATTTCATATTGAAAGATTTTGTGCACATGTAAACAAATAAAAATTAGGTTATACTTTGATACAATCTTATTTGTTCTTGTAATGAAACAATATAATGTAATTGCTGTATAAAAATGTTGTTTTTAATGCATATTATCTACCTTTCAGGTACAAGACGTGGATGATCCAAGGTACACTAGAGCGTGATCCATGGTACATTATGGTCTTGTACCATTGATCACATATCAATATTTTTTTTTCTATAACTGTTCAATATTTGAATTCATAGAAAATGCATAGTGTGAAGGAATAATGATGATATCAGGAGAAACTCTTTCCATTATTATAAATCGAAAAATGGCTTGTTAAAATATAAAAGTAAATTGTGATCGAAGGTACAAAAGGCTTTCCTAAATTCACAGGATTCAGTTAACCATCTATCAAATGAAATCAGAATAATTTATTTCACCAAACATTATTCTTGTGGACTGATGAATCTGTGGAAATACCATCCTCTTTTGATTTCAGGAATTTAAGTTCTGATAAGGATATCCCATCAATTCATTTTGTACTTTCTACAGGTTTTCGGTGAATATCATACAATAAGTTCAGTTATCTCCATGAATCTGTATTTCCGGTGATTTTTTTCAGCGACTTTGTGAAAACTCATCTGAAAATTACAATTAAAATCTGATTCAAAGTGAAAACTCACACTTTTTTCAAAATGTTTGTGACTTTCCAAATTCTCAAAAGGCCACAGGCTCGCCTGTTAAGCTCATCAATTCATCAAAAAGGTGGGTATTTGCGGCTACACTATCAGTGGAGATATTCACTGATTTTAATAAAAATTAGGGTTTCACAGCAAGGAAGACTAGATTATCTTCAAATAGAAAAACACAAACTCAAATACACAAAAAACAAGTAAAGACGTAATAAAATTCACTAAATTGACACGATCTCCACGAATTATGTTCCACAGAAGTCAAGCCGGTTTTGGGCGCAAACAATCCGCGTTGCGTTAGCTCTGGCATAGTGCGATTGGTAAGATTGGGCCACGATTGCCGTTCCATTTCTGTGTAGAATTTCTTCAAATGAAAATGAGAACAATGTTGACGGTGCGAGTTGATGAAACTTGTGAAAACTGGTTACTCCCACCCTGAAATCCGCCATTAGATTCTGGTAGCCCGGACTGGATGCTGGCCGTGAACATGAAACCGACATACCAGGGAAACATCAATCCTGAACAAGCACAGGTGAACCTAAAACTAGCAATCTTGTAAGAATATCGTATTACCGGAAACCAGAAAAACCCCTGTTATGAATATATTGTAAACATCGTGTAGAAGGGGCACGCGACTGGTTTTTTCTGATATTCAAGTTCAAGCAACCCTAATTACACATTGGTTTTTCCAATTGCCTAATTTAATGCAATTAGCACAGCTGACACAGTTGTCTAATGTATTTCTAATGAGATGTGCGAATGCATAATATGAAATATAATACAAATTATGTTTCTGTGTTCTTAATCTTTTGGTCGTTAGTGTGACTACTTATGCCATGTGTGATTTCCGTTTGTATTTGCCCGCAATTTTGTGTATTTGTTACATTGTCATTATGAATACCAATTTCCGTTCAAAGAAATGTTGCGAGAAAATTTACAGCAAACGCCACAGATCCCAGAATCGGATGAAAATCTCTTCTAATTTTGGATTGAGCAAGTAAAAAATCCTGTGTTTGTGGAGAAATCATTCGATCAGATATATAAAACGTATCTTGTGTGTGATATACACTTTCCCAATGAGTTCGAACTCTCCAAACGAGTATTGATTTCAAAAGCATACCAACGTTAATTTCGCCAGGTGAGTTGAACTGAATTTTGTTTGTTTTCATGATTCAAGGGCAAACAATACACATGCATGCCTTCATCAAATCGTGTTTTGGAGCAAAAATTGATTGAATAGCCAATAACTTATATTCTCACTTTGTTTACCAGAACGAATATACAGTGCTTTCCTTAAATGTCCCCCCTTTTATTTTTTGAATGGGTCAACTTGAAAAATCTGAACTTGGGATAATGAAATTGATGCATGAATACAATTTTTTTTTTATTGGTGCCCCTTTTCACCCATTTAAAGCACGCCCCAGCGTGTTTAAATCGAACTTTAAAAAACGCGCGTTTTTTAAAGGTAACCATTACAACATCAACAAATCGAGAAACGTGAAGTCTAAATGACAAATTTGTGATTATTGATCTGACTGACACCTTGTAACGTCAAATAAAATATTACTCACGATTCGTTCATTTATATGTGCTCCTCCATCCATTTGATGAACTTTTCATATTCTTTTTTATATATATCACTGGATTTTCGCGGTATTAACCGCGATTCTGCCTCACTATTCAAAAATCGATATTAGAATAATTCATTTTTGAGCTCTGGTGACAACAAATATTGATCTTTGGTAACAAATTGCAAATGAATGTTTTTCTCATTTCCATGACAACGAAAGGTATACTGATGTCACATCACGAATTCAACCTTCTTGCATTATTAGTTCTTATATCTATTTTTTGTAGTAATAATACCAGTATATATGATTTCAAAGTGCACCAATAAAAAAAAATAACGTAAAGTATTCGTGGATAACTGGTCTTAAAAACACTTGCTCTATTTCGAGCACTCCGGCTGCGCCGTCGTGCTCGAAAAATCGCGCGTGTTTTAAAGCCCTTTTTATCCACTTATACTTTAATATACTATTAGAGTAAAATTGACAGATAAAACTTTCAAGATGGCGACTGGGCGTCAGCTGGGAAAAAAAATGAAAGGGGGTCTTGTGACTCATCTTTTTGACGCTCCTCACGAAAACTTCACAACTCTAGAATATAAAGTCAATATCTTCACTTACTACAAAATGGCGTAACATCTAATAAATCCCTGAATACATCGACGTTTAACTTCATAATTTGAGGAAAGAAGCTGAGTTAAGTTCAGAAGATGCTCGAAATGGTTGCCTTGAATTGCTTGACATAAGAACAGCCTATCCGATATTTCACGCCGAACATTTTCGAACACAATAACGTCGATATTTCTACAAATATTTATTATTCTCTGCCGTATATCCAATATTGAAGCAGGTTCAGTTTCGTACACCTTTTGCTTCAAATAGCCCCATAAAAAAAGTCTACAGGTGACAAATCTGGCGAGCGGGCTGGCCATTCCGTAGGACCTCGACTGGCCGTCCATGGACCGGGGAAAGTATTATCCAAATAGTTTCTCACTTGTCCGTAGTAATGTGGTGATGCTCCATCTTGTTGGAATACAATATCCATATCGAATTCATTAGGATTCGCTCCGACGATTTCGGTGATTAGAGGGTCGATAGTATTTTCCAGCATATTCAAATACAGTAATTGAATTTTTTTCGACGGATAGAGGTGCTACAATATAGTTTCCCAATATTCCTGCCCAGACGTTAATTTTTTCTGGATATTGAGTATGAGTTTTCCGGAAAATGTGAGGGTTGGTGTCACTCCAATAACGGCAATTTTGTCTGTGAACCTTGTCGTTGGGATAAAATGTAGATTCGTCACTGGAACAAATATTGTGGAGATAGGTAGGATGCCTTGCAATGGTTTCCGTCATAATTTCGCAGAATTATGTTCTTCGATCAGGGTCATCTTCAGTTAACTGGTGTACCATTTTGATTTTGTAGGATGATACTAATTCCTCTTCAGAAGTCTCCACACAGTAGAAGGACACACCTCACAAACATTCGCGATGGAGGAAGTAGACTGTTGAGGATTTACTATCATCTCACCAATTATTTGAACTTGCTGTTTTTCGGGAATGGACGGATGACCTGGGGGCTTTTTGTTCTGTACACTACCGGTAGATGTAGATTTGGTTACGAATTCCCCTAAATATTTTCTACGACTAGGACGAGGGAAACGATCATTAAAAATGTTTTCGGTTTCGTGAAAGTTACGCATCGCACCACAAATAAAAATCGCCTCGATTTTTTTTTCCAATGGACGAGAATTGACCATTTTAGAGATAGTTCACGTGGTACCTATTCACTAGTGAAACCGAAAAATAAATGAGAATATTTCAACTGAACAATGATGTTCGTTGTCGTACTGACATTTCTTGTCATTTTGTGTTTAAACAAAAGATAACCTATCAAGCCTCATCGGGTTGTTGGTATTGCCATATGGCAGAGAAAAACAAATATTTCTAGATGTATCGACATCAATGTGTTTGTATTCAGGTAATTATTAAATATTCCGCCATTTTGTAGTTGGTGAAGATATTGACTCTATATTCTAGGGTAGCGAAGTATTTGTCAGGAGCTTCAAAAAGATGTGTCACAAGACTCCCCTTTCAATTTATTTTTTTTCCCAGGTGGTGCCCAGTCGCCATCTTGAAAGTTTCATCTGTCAATTTTACTCCAAAATATAGTATTCATGCATCAATTTTATTATCCCAAGTTTCAATTATTTGAGTTGATCCGTTCAAAAACTAAAAGGGGGGATGGACATTGAAGAGAAGCACTGTATACATGAAAATATCGAATGTACTGCAAATTTAGATACCACAGATATAGTCACGAATTCAAGTCTTTTAGACTCAGAAAAGAGTAACAAATATGGATTTCTTGAACCAAAACTTCAATCAAAGATATACTTCTTTCCTGGTGAACAATTCTGTACTTTTCTGGGACCAGTTGTTCCAGAATAGATTTACTACCAAGATATTGACTGCAAATTCCCGTAATATTTCTTGTTGTATAAAAACACTTTGCCCGCGTGGATTTCGAGAAGGTTGTACATTTCATACCCTTTTTTGAGTCTATGCAAGAAATATGCAAAATAGCTTAAGTCCGCGGCTTCACCCGCGTGGATTAATAAGAAAGTCATGCTTTTTCATACGTTTTTTTGATTCGATGCAAGAAAGTTGATAATTCGAATCAGAATGCAGTGTTCTTCTGGATCGAGCCTGAACGGTTTCCAGTCTGGATTCCCGTTGCTCAACTGTTTCTGAAGCTCGTGGTGCCTTTTTCTTCCGTGCTTGACAGCAAAAGTAATACTTTTTGACGGCCATTACCATTTTACTAACCCCGTTTCACCCCATTAGGCATGGCCTTTTCACAGAACGTTGGAGACAATTTCTCCATTCGTAACAGATAGCCGAAACACCAATTATCATGTCCCTTGAAAACTAGCGGTAGGTACCCCTATAACGTATATAAAGCTGACACAAACGTTTCGGCAAAATCAACTAAAAATCATCCAGTATTCAATAATTATTTATGAAAATTTTTCTAACACAAACCAAAATTTTCCAACTCAGCTTAACGCTCAAGTTGGCACAGCCGTTTCATAGATCTTCATTCAGAATTGTAAAATTAAAAAGATAATATATATATATCAAATATGAATTCAGACGAAATTGAAAGTGTTTGTAATACATGAAAATTAGTTTTCGTGACTGTACTATTCATTAGATCCAACACAATCATTCAAAATGAACCAATAATTCTTCAATGTTTCACGTTTTTTGGAAATAGTAGAGTTGTTCTGGAACATATATTCAATAAAAATTATGAGAGATCCAGAAACTGTGAATTAATTTTAAAAAAAACGTTTTCGTGACTGATATTTAATAACTCCAGGACAGTCACTCGAAATGAACGGAAAGTGTTTTTTTGTTTATCATTGTCCAGAAATACTGGAGTTGTGCTGGAAAATACATCGAGTAGGAATTATAACATATCCAGAAGCTGCAGTTGAATACATAAAAATATCTTTTCTGGACTCCACTATTGGATAACTTCAGAACAATCACTCAATATGAACATATAATGCATCGTTAATAATTGTGCAGAAATAGTACAGTTGTGCTGAAAAATACATCGAGTAGAAACTGCAGTTCAATACATAAAAATGTGTTTTCCGGACTCCACTGTTCAATAAGTCCAGTACAACCATTCAAAATGGAAGTGGAATGCATCGTTGTTGATTATTGTCCAGAAATGTTACAGTTGTGCTCGATGTATTTTTCAGCACTCAACTATTCCTGGACAATTATTAAGAACTAATCCACGTTTATATTGAGTGATTGTGTTGGAGTTATTAAATAGTGGAATCCGAAAAACACATTTTTATGTATTGATCTGCAATTTCTGGCTGTGTTATGATTTCTCCTCGATATATTTTCCAGCATAACTTCACTATTTCTGGACAATGATGAACAAAAGAGCACTCTCCGCTCAGTTCGCATGATTGTGATGGAGTTATTGAATAGTAGTCCCGAAAACGTTTTTTTTAATATTAATTTACAGTTTCTGGATCTGATATAATTTTTATTCAATATATTTCCCAGCACAACTCTACTCTTTTCGAAAAACAGTCACGAAAACTGATTTTCTTGTATTAAACTCTTTCAATTTTGTTTGGATTCTGATTTGACATATACTATCTGAGAATTAATAAAAATTGGGAATTTGAGCTTTTGAATTATTTTCCTAACTATTCTGGATGAAAAGTTATTGAGCGTTAAGCTAGCCCAACCATATTTTTTCGCTTACTAGCTGAGGTAGAGAATTTTAGTTTGTGTGTCTTCATTTGAGAAGATTCCAAATAAAAATATCCATGAAATAACGGAATCCCCATAAAAACTTTCACCCCTCTAGGGGTTGAATTTCCGAAAACAACACTGAAATACATATTTTTTTCATGACCCTAATTTCGAAACTGAATATACACACTTTCAATCCCCTGTTGAATTTTCAAAAATCCTGAAATACGTGTTTGGAAAAAAGAGCCCAAATACCAATTTCCTTACAAACTCCCCTTTCCACGCCCTTTTCAACACTTTAGAGTTGGAAAATAAAAAAAAAACTTTCTCAGCAGTTGTCTACGCCATTATAGAAAAACAGTGTCAAAATTGCAGCTTTTTAGTTTCAGCGGTTTGGTCTAGGGGTTGATCGTCAATAAGTCAGGACATGTAATTTTATATGTATAGATAATTTGTAAAGGCAGTAACTTATATCGTGATGAACTAGTGGTTATTTCTCCAAGAAAATAACTGATAGGTTATATATCATATATTTTCCAGTCTTCCAGTTCTCTCATTGAAGAAAATGTTATATCCCCCCCCCAAGAGAACGTAGAGAGCTTCAGTGGAAGGTAAGTCCAATTTACCATATTGAAAATGTGAATATATTATGGACTCCAAACCTCTCTAATGGGATTTCAGACAATCACGTGCCCAAAAAATATTCATAAATTTCACTTGGCCACACACATATCGGATTTCTTTTGATATTCAGCTCATTTCCCTCTCCAAATACCCTTTTTGTAATGAACATGAAAATAAGTATCTACTCATTTCAGATGTACAAGCTCAAATATTGTCAGAAAAAACATGTTCAGTGATCACCCCTTCAACATCTGGAGTTATTAACATGACTGATGTGGATCATGCTGATCTTGTGCCCAGAAAATCCGCAAAGCAAAATAAATGTTTATCTTCGGGAGTCGGTGAGTGTCACCAAATGATTTCCTGTCGGAAATAACAAGCATGCAAAATTCATACTTATATTTGTTTTCATTTTCTGGGTTTTTCCCCCTCTGGAAGTGAAAAACAAATAGATATATCTTCTGGAAAGGCAAGCCCCAACACATTACTGCATTTCACGATGTGGGTTATTAAAATATACAAAAAAATCCAATTAATCAGAATGTTTATCATTCATCCATTTCCAGCAAATTCTTCATCAAAAGAGATACTACGTAAAAAGAGATATATCAAGAATTTATTGATATTATACCATATAGGCAATATTACCAGAATTTTCTGATTATTGGCCCGTAATATGTTATAAATGAAGGAAAAATAAATGAAACGAACAATACAATACTACTATAGAGCTTGTTGAATTTCACAAAGAGTCTGGAATTTTTCCACTGTGAAATATTGAAAATGAAGAGAAATTGTTTTCACATTATTTAGTGTTCTTGAAGAATCCAATTTCTATAATATCCTTCATGAGTTGAGTCAAATAAATCACTGGAACAATTGTCAGCGCCTATTCTCATGTGTGCTGATTTTATCAAAATATTTTTTCAATTCCAGGAATCGATAGACAAAATGAGTTTACATCAAGAGCCTGCCAGATGTATAGAAATGTTATAGATTGGGAAAATAGAGTGGCTCGACTTCAAAGCAATGTGAAAAGGTACAAAGTACGACTGGAATCGGCTGAGAAATTGGCTTGTTCGCCAAACTTCGACTATCTACTGAAATACAACGTCATCCAGTCCCCAATACGAAATCGAAAACATAAAGGCAAAGGAAGAAGATACACCTTGGATGATAAGATACTAGCCTTATCACTCTTAAAAGCCAGTGGTAGAGGATATAGATGAATGAAAGTTCGATCACATACTGACTTGAAACAAATGTTTTTCAATAACTTGAGAGAATCCATTTTGAAGATGTCGGAGGCTGAGAAATGTTGTATTCTGGTATTTGATAAAATGTCCATAGCATGTAATATGCAGTATAATAGGAGGGATGATTGTATAGAAGGAATACCAGATACTGGCAGTTCAAGGCGTTCATCTGACTTTGCTGACCATGAATTAGTTCATGCTGAGAGGTGTATACAAGCAGTGGAAGCAACCAATAACTTTTTTTTCCACTAGTGGCCCTGTCAAATCACAGGTATTGAAGTCTCTCATTAGAGAATCAATCAAAGCATGCCATAATGCAGGTTTCAACATTGTTACAACCATGTGCGATCAAAGTGGTCCAAACTGCGCTGCAATTAATGGTCTCATTGAGGACACTGAAGAAGATTGGATGCGACAGGAAATTGGAGTAATCGGGAAATAACCTCTCTCTATGATGGACCACATCTTTTTGAAGGCCTGAGATATAGTTTATTAACAAAAACCTCCAATTCACCGTAGAAGGTAGGAAAATGATTGCGAAATGGAAATACATTGAGAAGTTTTACCATCTGAAATAGAGAGGAAATGTCCAAAACTTACTGACCAGCATGTTCTAAAAAACAAAATTGAGAAAATGAAGGTGTCATGTTGAAATATTCACCACCAATTGGTTCCTTGATGAAAAGAATTGCTCTGTGAAGTGAGTAAGTATATTTTAATTAAGATAAAACGGAAGAATACTTTGAGTGTTATATACACATGGATAAAATAATCAAAGGTTGAGTAGTTCATCTATAAAAATAATTGTTAATTCAAAATAAATTCCAGAACAATTTTAAAATTATAAACATCTACTATATTTATCTATAGATATTATTGTTTTGAAATTAACCTTCCGGAACACGCACCCTTCTCTCGTACACGGGCACACGCACTGTATCTGACAGATCATTATAGATAGTAATTATTATAAACACAAAATGAGAAACATAAATAGGCTACAATGTATTTTTACATAAATGTCAGTGAAAAACAATACTTCTTACTTATTCTAGAAGGTTTTGATATTAAAAAATATATTCTAAAGTTGTCAAAGTAATAGGAGCTTCTCTAAAGTTCATATGAAAATCAAAATTAAAAACAGTAACATTAAACTTCGTCTTTATAAAACTGAACATTGTTTCTTATTGAGAACAATTTTTGCACACAATGAGAGAGTGTTCCAAACACAAATAACTTCTACATTTATAGCAAGAATACCGTGACATCCTACGTTTACTGTATTCTGTACAGCTCCCCCTTTTATTTTCTCTTCCCACTGCATGATCAGGTTCAGGATCTTCAATTTTTAATATTTCTTTTATTCGTTCCCGTATTTGTTTTGGTACATTAACGTTCTTGGCTCCTAGTTGTAGATGCTCTTCAGTTGAAATGAGAGTTTTTCTAAAAATAATCTTCGCCGCATGTACTGGTCCCCCTCACAGTTTACTTCAAATATTATCCGACTATTAATGTCAACTACAATCATCATGCTGTGAAAAATGACCATGGGCCACCTTTTGGTATTCCGGGCACAGTTGTAAGATGCACACATTTTATCAACGACATCTACCCCTCCCTTAGTTTCATTATAAAACGTTACAAGTTCAGGTTTTTTTTTTTCCCTGTTTCCGAATCAATTGTATCATCGTGATGCATACTAGATAGCAAAAGGACTGTGTTGCGTTCTTTTGGAATGTAGGATACTAATGTGGTGTCTTTTGTAAAACCAAACATGGAGCTGTATTTTGGTCTAATTTTACCATCTACAAAGATTGGTGGAATTCCTATCCTATTTTTTTTAGTGTTCCGACTACAGTAATTTTTGGTTGTGTAACATATCAATAACCACGCTTGTAAACCAATTATCTATGGTTATGTTTCTTGCAGAGCCATGGATAGATATAGAAAGACGTTTTACTATATCACTAGAAGAGTTAGAAACACGATATGGTCCTTCGGGCTGCTGTCCAACATATACTTCTAATGTTTTCGTATAAAATATTTTGGCGTCAACCAATGCAAATATTCTGATTCCATATTTGTTAGGTTTTGATGGAATATATTGTTTAAAATTGCAGCGACCTCTAAAGGCCCCCAATTTTTCATCAATAGTCATATACAATAGGACCTGATGCAATTGTCGTTAAATATGTCAAATATTTCCCTGATGGGAGCTAATTTATCAATAAGTAGTCTCTCTGTTCTTGTATTTTTGTTATCAAATCTCAGACAATTTGGTAAATGAAAACGGTTTATACCCATCTAATAAGTCTGAATATTTCAATGCCAGTACCGTTGCGACTCCATAATTGTCTAGTATTCAATCTGCCACTTTTATTTACTGCTGCGAGGTATAGTAGCCCCATAAGAGCCAATATTTCAGACGTATTGGTTTTTCTTGAATCTCTCTCCCTGGAGTAATTTTCAGACTTTGTTTCGATAATTGTATCAGTATATTCCACAATTTTTTCAATAATGTTATTGTCAAATATACAACTCCAGCAATCCAACGGATTAGTCTCACCCTTCGAAACGGCAGTAATACTAGGTGCATAAAATATAATGTTACATGATCTCGTTCTCACATTTTGATTCGAAGGGTGCTTGAACCATATTATAGCATCATTTGATTTATTTTTTGAGGGCTTTCCCAGCTAATGAGGTTTATTTGAATATTCTCCAGTCAAATCCTCTATCGCTAAGATCTTGCTCAGATTCGGAATCTACTTCCCTAGTTTCAAAAACATCCAACTCTCCGTTTATAAATTCTTCATCTGTATCATCAAGCCCTTCTTCATCAAATGTTTCGTCCATAAGACGTTCCAGACGAGCCTGTTCTGCTTCATAAGTACCCATTGCAACTATAAAGAGAGTGGATTGTAAATCACACAAATCATTTGAAATTATTCAAAAATCAAACTTACCAGACTGGTAACACCTTGCGTCAATCAGAATAATTTTACATACACCAGCACACGCACTGTATTTCTCAGATAACTTTGTCACCTAGCTTTTACCAACAACGAGTTAGAACTTACAAATTCAACATCTAAGCACAACGCATTGTTCACTACAGCTACCGAAATGAGCGATCGTAACCGAAGTTCAATTACGAGATATCACGATAAACATGAATGGTTGATCTCTCAGATCAGGTGCGTGTTCCGGAAGGTTAAAAACATTTTTTTTGGGTAGCTTTCCAAGACGTAATTATGTCCATGAATGTATGAATATAATTCCATCCATGTGATTTTTTTAAGTGAATATGTCTGACAGATACCACTGCATGGAGTTTTTTGTTTCTTTGAGGAAATGAGAATTAAGCTATGTATATTCAGGGTCTTTCTAAACTCGACCAAACTCTGTGGTGAGCTGATTTCATACACAAATAAATAAAATGGTTGAGCCCGGAAATGTGACCAAAAAAGTTGAAAAGTTTTCACCTCGCAACAGCCCCACCTGGTTTGAACTACTTCTTGATATTATATTCTTAGACCATCTGACCAAGCATAAAAAATGTAATTCATTGTGTCTTTCGATTGAACCATGTCGGATATATTAAAAGGAAACAATTCTCATTGGTCCATCATTAGGGGGCTTAAGGTCCCCAAGAAAAAATTTCCGGACACTTGTTGTTATGAACTTATATATATATATATATATATATATATATATATATATATTTATATTTATATATATATATATATATATATATATATATATATATATATATATATATATACTAGCTGACCCGACAGTCGTTGTTCTGTAAAAATTTCAATATTTCCTAAAAACCCTTTTCCTATGTTGTTCCATCTAGGTTATGCTTTTTACTCTGCCCGCTTCCCGTTATCCCCTTTTCCCTTTATTCACTTATCCTGTTTTCCCGTCTTCTCGTTATACCGTTTTCCATTTATCCCGTTTCCCCTTTTTTCCTCTCTCTTGTTTTCCCCTTTTTTCGTTTCCCCGTTATTAATGTTTTCCTGTTATTCCGTTATCCCATTGCAGAAGATGGCGGAATTCCAAACCTAATTTATTCAAAATGTAATTTTCTGTATACTTTTTTTCCATTTATTTTATTAGTTATTCTGCTATCCGGGGTGGAGACGAATCCAACAAATCAGAGATCATTAAAATCGGTTCAGCCGTTCTTGAGTTATAAATGGTGTAACTAACCCGACTGTTTTATATATATATATATATATATATATATATTATTATGATGGACTAATAGTTATGAATGATAATGATTGTTATTGTTACTTATTTTATTTTTTAATAACAACTAGTCATCATAATGAAATATTTGTTATGATAAATTTGTCTAACTGATTTCTTTTTTATTTGATAATTTTGAAAAGTAAATACCTATCATAACAGAAATGAAACTCCTGCTATGTTGTTCTTACCACTTTTCAACATCTTTTTACCTTATCCTAGCTCAGTTCTCTAAACCAACTTTTTTACCATCTCTCAAATCCATTTTCTCCACACTTATACAAATATGGCAATGCAAGAATTCTAAAATGTCAACTTTATATTTTCCCTGTATAAATATATTTGATTTCAAACAAATATTTTTCTTCTCAATTTCTTTAAAATTTACACTTGCTTCTCATTATTATTCTGGCAATTCTGCTACGCTTTATTGTTATCTCCCATGTTTCTTTTATCGCTGTTATTTTCCTTATTGACCCGCGTTGCGGCGCCAATTATTATGATGGGCTAATAGTTATTCATGATAATTGATTTCCTTTTTTATTTGATGATTTTGAAAAGTAAATACCCATCGTAACAGTGATGAAACTCCGGCTATGTTGTTCTTACCCTTTTCAACACCTTTCTACCTCATCTCAGCTCAGTCGGTACGCCTATGGACTATGAAGCATCTCCGTTCTCATAGTAGGGTTCTGTAATGCCAACTTGTTGCGCTGCTTCACGTCAAAAGTGCTATATTGTGGGTAGATTTATGATTAGGTACCGAATAAATGATCAAAGGATTCAAAAAATCGTCAAATAGTTATTGTTTCATTTGAATAAATCTTTAAAGTGACCTAACCTGCGATATCTAACTCATTTTAGTCAAACTGTGAAATCAAGTGATAAAAACTTGCTTATGTGTGGTAAAATACTTTGTGAATATAACGTTTCAAGGTTATGCTCAGTCTATAAGCATGAAGAAGACCAATAAATGTTCAAATGAATGGACACAGGTGACCCAAATAACCAAAATGAGTGTCTGGCACTGATATGATCACTTCATATAGTTATGGTTTAACCAACCTTGTACAGCACGGAATAGACATCGTTCATGTCCATTCAAGTCGACAACACCAAGAAAAAGATCAATAGTTGCCCAACAACTAGAGGTGGGAAATATTGTCGAAAAATGGACGAATCGAGGACTCATTGAGTCGATGGTCTACCCTGGAGATACCAGTTCCCAAGAAAGATGGACCCAAAAGATTCTGTATAGATTATAGGAAACACAAAGACGTCACAAAAGGGACAGTAATCCATTATCCCGAATCGATGATACACTGACTGAATGGCAAGTTGGCAATCATGAAGATAATAAGGAAAAGACCGAGTTCACTACTGGTTTCTGAATATATTAGTTCACTGTTATGCCTTTTGGTCTCTGTAATGCTTCGCCGACCTTCGAGATATTGATGGAGCTGATCTGACTCACTTGGAAAACTCGACTGGTGTATTTTAATGACGTGGGGGTTGTGAGAAGAAATATTGTAGAACATCTTGCCAACATGCGTGGTGTTTCCAAATGTTTTCTTGAACGTCAGACTGAATTTTCGTAAATGCTCCCTATTCCAGGAGCAACTGGATTTCATGGGCCACACAATCTCGGTAGAAATGATCCAAACGAATGAATTGACTATTTGAGACTGACCGAGACCAAAAGATAGACACAGGGTGAGAAGCTTCCTAGGCATGTCTACTCATTACTGCCTTTTCGTTGAAGGATTTATAGTACTAAATCTTGTCATCAGTTGGAACGCTTTGTTTGTGCGGAAATGGACAGAAATCATTCGTTCGATATGTGTGATTTCTTAGCAGCACGAAATTTGCTCAATCCAAATCAATTTCATTACAATAAATCATTTGGAAAACAAACATACGTCTCAACTGATCTAAATGTATAATTTAACACTATTCTGCAATTGTTGAAATATGGTGATAGTCAGCCAGTTTTGCTATGGGTAATGACATTATTTTTCCCAACTTCTCAGTTTCTCATCATATTGGAAGACATCAAAATATACATTTTCAATGCTCTCATGATAATGATACAGGCCCCTGACTATTACAATCGGTATTATTAAATCGCAATATGATAAGCACATTATCAGTTCAAGTATTTCATGCCGAGGAATCCGTCTTGATATAGATAATAATTTTCAAAATATGATTATATAAAGAATAAAGAGTTTGGAATTCAAATATTCATTGACAGAGAAATGAATACGAAAGAAGTGGTTGAATTTTCTGGAGAATATCAGTTTGTGGGGAGTGATCTTCCAACATTACTGAAGAAAAAAGGTACACTACATGTTGGAGTACTTTATAGGAACACCAATTGGTTCACTCAGTGAATTTGTTATTCTTTTTCTAAGGAATTCCTGAGGAAAATATCAAGATATGTGCGGAAAACCAACCAGTATCCATAAATATTGAAGTTGATGGTGACAAATACACTATAACAAAAAAATTACCCTCAGGAAGTCATACATTGGAATATGTTATTGGGCAGTTTGTGGAAGATCATTGGCCAGGAATGATTACGACGGTGAGATTGTAATTGGTTTGATTTCTCTGAAATGATAATTTTTTTTTTCAAATGTGAAATTTTTTCATTGGAGAACTCAAACAAAGTTTCTATTTTCGTATAACCTTCAGTTAGCTATTGAACAAAAGTAGACAAGGATATAGACAGTAGTTACTTGGATTTCAATCTCAATATCACTTCTAAGAATAAAAACTAATAATTATTAATATAGTTCTACTAGGAATTTGAGAAAAATATAATATTACGTTTTGACCTGACATATTGAGCTGAATGATTTGAACACACAATATGGAAACACAAAAGGGCAACCACAAAATATGAAAATGTAAAAAATTCATCATAAACTATTTTCTGTTTGTGTGTACAGCTTAGAGGAAAACTGTTCAAATGAAAGTTGTGCACTTCATGAAGCTCTATCAAAAAACTTATAGTTTGCCAATATTTCAATTAAAATGACATTTTTGAAGTAATTGCCAATTTTGAAACTAATCAGCAGATTCTGGTTATTTTCAAACGTTAATTATAGTATTCGTGCACGCTTTACATTTGCATATATTTTTTATCCTTTTTTTAATATACTAATAGTCTGGTTGAAAAATCGTTCCAAGTCTAGCAAAAATATGAGCGATGGCTCATTAGAATTGTGATGTCAATCTGAGAAAGAATATTTTTCGATTTTTTCCGCCGACGAAAATTTTCTTTTTTTAACAAAAAAAAATGGCATTAGTTTTCTGGCAATAGCCCAAAAACTATTGATGGCTGACAAAATAATAAAACAGATTCTTGAAGAAGTGAAAATTTCCTATGAAAACATTCCGGAACTCTATTTTAATTATTTATAATTTTAATTCAACGCTGAAAATATGGCTCCGCGTACAGCACTCGAGAGAGCAATGCACATACAATATTTTTTTTACTAATAAATATAAATTTAAAAATTCAAAAAAATTATAGTATCACCTGAATACTTGAAACTATTTTTGCTTGCATTTTGATAACCGCCGATTTTATTAAAAACCGAGTAATTGTTTAAAGAAATACTTCATATTTATTTTGCTTCCTGGAGCACATTTTGCAATAATATCATAAAATTTTTCAAAAGTTTATTATTTTGTTAATTACAAATTTCTGAAATTACCAAAATATGAGAAATCCAGTAAGTATTATCAAAACAATGTGTTATTGATATTGAATACGATTAACAGTTTAATGTCTGACAAAGGCATTTTAGAACGATTCGAAAAATAAAATTATGTTATTTGTATATAAAATATTTATAAACAAATGAATAGGTTGAATATTTTTCAAAAAATTTTTTTTTGCATAAGGTTGCTGAGAGTTCATTAGGATTGAAAAATATTTATATTTTTTCTTGAAAAAAAAATTAATAGTTTGAGAAACCGAACAATTGTTTACAGAATTACTCCATAATTACTCAATTTTTTTTATAAATAATGTAATTGTTTATTTCATCAACAATAAGTTATAAACAAACTTCAATTTTTCTTTGTGATTTTTCTAGAAAATTCTATGAAAATTATTTGGAAGTTGATTATTTTTTTAATAAAAAATTTGTGAAGTGAATAAAATATGAGAAATCGAGTAACTATTGTCAAAAAAATGTATTATTGATATTTCATATGATTATCAGTTTTATGTCTGACAAAGGCATTTTACAACGTTTCAAAAAATAAAATTGCGCTTTTTGTTTATAAAATAGTTATAAACAGATGTATAAGTTGCATATTTTTCGGAAATGTTTTTTTTCATTTTGGCTGAGAGCTCATTAAAATTGAAAAAATTGAAAATAAAATCTCGAAAAAAAATAATTGTTTATATTTTTTTCATTTTGTTATTATTTAAATAATATATTAAAAAGTTTTATTTTCCAAAATTCATAATTAGTAATTCTCTACCTTATAAGATATTTTTTATAAATAATGTAATTGTTCATTTCATCAACAATTAGTTATAAACAAACTTTAATGTTTTTTGTGATTTTTCAAAAAAACATATATCGTATCGTATATGGTGGTTTTGTTATTTTTTCAACCATTAAAAAAAATATAATGCCAATCAAAGTTTTTTTATAAGAAATTGTTAGCTGATTGAACAATTACATTGTCAATGAACAAAAAATTTTTTTTACAATATTTACTCGATTTCTCATATTTTGTTAACTTTAGAAATTTATAATATATATATATATATATATATATATATATATATCTGTCAATCAATTCTGATTCGTCAAAACGCCATTAGCGACTTTGCAAAATGGAAATGTACATTTTACTTGAAAACTTGAAGAGTTCTGTAGAAATGTATACTAGTATTCGATAGACAATTGAATTTGACATCTGCTATTGACATAAAATACTGGGCTGTCTTTGTAAATTAAACAAGTTATTGCCGTTTTTACTTATTTTGCATTAATTTTTACACACATTGTATAAGTTAGTGAACATTTCACAAGTGCGATATAGAAGTTGTTCAGTTAGTAGCCTCTAGCATTGATTTGATTAAAAAAGGGAACACCGATTGAGAATTTAAGCATTAAAACTGAATCTACATTTTCGCAAAATAAGAGATATTTCAAAAACCATAAGGTTTTTATGAATTAAACCATAATAAATTTTGGCTTTATTTTGATCGTAAACTCCGAAAATGAAATAATATATAGGGTATTCTATTTGAATAAGCACAACTCTGATACGCTTCGTGTTTTTGGCACACCCTGTACAACATAAAAATATTTTTAAAATATAGCGCTAATAGGTCCCTATCCATTCTGAGGGAAATTTTAAATCAAATGTTTTAGCCATAATGCTTCTTGTCGAATAACGTGAATAACCCGGTATACATATATATATATATATAAATATATATATATATATAAAAAATTTAATTTGGCACAAAAATACTTTTTATCAATTCTCCAGCTAAGTTTGAAAATGGGCCAAATCGATAAGATAGTTTTGAGATGTACACACAAACAGAAAATTGCTGTATTTCAGCATTGAAATTCATTAAATACTTTTTCTTCGTTTTCCTGTATGCTCCACTCATTTCAGTTTTTTCCGATCAGATTATAATAACAGTCCTTTGACATATACAACTCATCAGTCGCTTTCTACAGTTGAATATTATATAGAACAGCTATTCTGCGAAAAATAAACAAGCTCAATATAGTTATCAGGTCAGAATGTCATTATATCTTGACATTTCTTAAATTTGAATATGAACCATTATTGAATTCTTTCTCAAAATATTCGATTTTCGGGCATTTAATTCATTCAAATTAGGAAATTTTCATCAATAGACATAAAAGTGATAAGTTGTGAACACACGAGTAATATGTAGGAAATGATTCACTAGAGAAAATTACATTAATTTGCGAGCCAATACGATATAAAGTTATCGATATATCATTCGATGACGAAAATATATTTTTCTATTACCCTTTTATAATGAACGAATAAAATTATTATTATTCATTGGTCGTAGAAAAAATTGTGTATGAGACGATCATGTAATGGCTATTACTTACCTCATGCTGATGTATTAATAGCTATCATTACATGATCGTTGCATAAAATACTATTCCAACTGGCATCCCTCACTCTCCTCTCATTTCTATATGTAGTTGCTACACGGAAAAAAAAGATTTGTTAATTCAACCGAATTTATTTGGTCATTCTCATCGGCTTGAACCGACTAAATAAAATTCATCCCAAAAACACAGGTGTATTCCATTGATGGAATCATTATATTGCGGTGACAAAATGGGTTCCTCAATGCAATGCTTACATTTATTCCATTTGAATGTATGTTCATCTATCGAAACAACCTCCAACTCATATTATTTCAACACAAATATAATATTTATTTGAATTAAACAACAAAAATTGATTAAAGAATATTATATTGGTTAAATTATATATGTTAGATGGCGAAGCTTTCGCACAACTGACCCTGACTTATATAATGTTACTGAATAGCGGAGCCAACTTATCATCGTTGCGACGTCTGGATTTGAATGTCTGTTGTACGCTCTCAAGCTCGGTTGCCATATGCGTTCCTTACCGTGCGGCCATATTCGTTCGCTAAGTGAGTACGCGGCTTAAGATGTTCGCACAAACATAAAATCGCTGTGTCGTGTCAATGAGCTCTATATTTCAGGTCAGAACGTCATTGGATTTCGTTATTTCTCGAATTCATTGTAGAACTATATAATAATAATAATGATAATAATAATAATAATAATAGGACTTTATTCAATCAGCTATGGATACAGTACAGTCAATAAATGTATATACTTGAACAGGAAAACATTCTCAATTGAATATTGATAGAAAGATTTTTCTGTGAATTGAAAAATCCACGATTAAAATGAAGTTATTTTTTGTGAATGTCTAACAGAGAACAACTACTTTCCCGGCTAAAGCCACGCTGGACATTGAACTACATCTGATAGATATTCTGAAAAGGCCCTAACTCAAAAGAAAAAATCTGAAATTGAAGATTTGCATTTTCACTCAGATAGTTATTTGATTTTCTATTCCAGTCTTGATTGAGAACTCATAAAGATGAATGAGGCAAAGAAGAATGTTTTCCAAAAAAGAGTACTCACCAGAAATCATTCGTAACATTGACGCAGGAGAGACATCGCATTCACTATGTCTTCAATACATTTTTGTCGACGAAAATCTATTTCACGCTTCCACGATCATCAGGAAGACCGGAAGAAATGGGAAACACATTCTCAAGAAGCAATCTCACTTTGCAAAGATGGAAAAAGTTAGAATCATTTCTTTTGGAGAGACACTTTGGAATAAGTGTTTTCTGACATTAAAACCTGTCATGGGGTATGATAGATTGATTTGTTGAAAATATAAACAGGATGTTCATAAAATCAGATGTGGAATCATCTGCGACTGGAAGATAAACTTCAGTCACTATCTTCCATCGTCAAGATAACTTCTTGTGGGGTATTCATGTTGAACAGGGAAACATTCTCGATTGAATATTGATAGAAAGATTTTTCTGTGAATTGAAAAATCCACGATTAAAATGAAGTTATTTTTTGTGAATGTCTAACAGAAAACAACTACTTCCCCAGCTAAAGCCACGCTGGACATTGAACTACATCTGATAGATATTCTGAAAAGGCCCTAACTCAAAAGAAAAAATCTGAAATTGAAGATTTGCATTTTCACTCAGATAGTTATTTGATTTTCTATTCCAGTCTTGATTGAGAACTCATAAAGATGAATGAGGCAAAGAAGAGTACTCACCAGAAATCATTCGTAACATTGACGCAGGAGAGACATCGCATTCACTATGTCTTCAATACATTTTTGTCGACGAAAATCTATTTCACGCTTCCACGATCATCAGGAAGACCGGAAGAAATGGGAAACACATTTTCAAGAAGCAATCTCACTTTGCAAAGATGGAAAAAGTTAGAATCATTTCTTTTGGAGAGACACTTTGAAATAAGTGTTTTCTGACATTGAAACCTGTCATGGGGTATGATAGATTGATTTGTTGAAAATATAAACAGGATGTTCATAAAATCAGATGTGGAATCATCTGCGACTGGAAGATAAACTTTAGTCACTATCTTCCATCGTCAAGATAACCTCTTGTGGGGTATTCATGTTGAACAGGGAAACATTCTCGATTGAATATTGATAGAAAGATTTTTCTGTGAATTGAAAAATCCACGATTAAAATGAAGTTATTTTTTGTGAATGTCTAACAGAAAACAACTACGTCCCCGGCTAAAGCCACGCTGGACATTGAACTACATCTGATAGATATTCTGAAAAGGCCCTAACTCAAAAGAAAAAATCTGAAATTGAAAATTTGCATTTTCACTCAGATAGTTATTTGATTTTCTATTCCAGTCTTGATTGAGAACTCATAAAGATGAATGAGGCAAAGAAGAATGTTTTATTAGATTGAATAGGCGGAGTGTCACTGTCAAACAGTGTTTTTCAACTCAACCTTCAGCATAGAACAAAAAAAATATTTTTTTTTACATAATTTAAATAGAAAAACGATTTCATTAAATACCTATTTCGAAACCCAGAAACATGGCTGCATTACAGTATCTATATCAACCTACTTGGTAGAGAGAAATTTAGTTTTCAGTTTCTTCTTGAAATTACTAATAGAATAGTTGGTAAACTCTGGAGGCAAGGCATTGTTAAGAATACAAGCTGTGTAAAAAAAACTACGTTTGAAGGTGGTAGTAGAGTGTTTAGGAATTACTAGCAGACGCCTGGTCCTTGTTGGAAAATCATCAATGTTTTCGAAGCGTTTCAGTTTATCCATCAAGTACGAAGGCTTCTGGGTAATTAAGGTCTTATGAATAAGTGTTATAAAATGGAGTTTGCGTAGCAATGGGAGTTTAAGTGTCTTTGTATCTCGAAATGACTGGCTAATCGCATCAAACTGACGAATACCTAATGAGAATCTCATGCACGAATTTTGTATCCTTTGCAAACGCATTTGATCTTGTTTCAGAAGCGCCGGGCCATATATGCAATCACAGTATGAGAGCTTAGATATGATCAGTGATTCACATATATGGATATAAATAATAATTAGTGATATTGAGATTGAAACCTGAATAAGTACTGTGTATATCCTTCTGTACATTTGTTCAATATCTGAGTAAAAGTTTGTTGGATCTGAATTTTTTACTTTTTGATAATATGGAATTGTTCCCATTTATTTCCATAATCAGAGTTATATTCAGGGTATTGTGTTTGGGATGGAACACAAGATAAGTGAAATTCCACGGTATGATGAATATGTTCATAACATTTTTGAGAGACAAATATGACATTCAATGCGCGTCTCAAGTATAGAATAAATTCTTTTGTCCCGAAAATAAGCTCTTGTTGTAAGAACACATGATAGGTAATATTTCCATATTAACTTTTTAATCATGTTTTTTATCATTAGTATCAGGTCGGCGAGGATATCTATCCGACCAGGGTTGTTAAAACACGAATAAACTAATCAGTTCATGAATGAAGGATACCCACAGATGGCATTAATTTTCCACAGATTTTGAAGTAAGATGCATGTTATCAGATAGGGTAATTCGAGGATAGATGGCCCAGGTTTTGAAATTTCATGTTAGCATGTTTAAACGTTGAATTGAAATTGCTGTTAATTTTCATAACGCATCTTTATTGAGTTTAGAAACATGTGCTAAATACTAAAATTCATAAAAAAATTAAACTTATGGTTTATAAAATAAAATAAAAATAGTTAACAAAAACCATCTCCCCCACAGTGGTGAGGTGAGATGGCGCAACTGAAAACAAAAGATATTTTGGCCAAACTGTCACTTTGTTTTGCATACGACAACACCACAGTCATGGCAAAAGTTAACAAACTTGGAGCAAGAATCGTGAAACCATTTGGAGCAACGCAAGCAATTAACCCAGTCGTCAGATTTTGTGGTTTGGGAATACGTTTCGCCACAACCTGCGCAAGACTCGTCAGCTTCGTCCATATCATCTGAAGAGTCATCCAATGTAGGTGCTTCTAGTTCTTCGTCTGAAGATGAGTCACATTTGGGAGCTTTCTTAGTGTTCTTTTTGGTCACTTTTGATTTCTTCATAACTAGTTCTGATTTATTGGTCTTTTTTTCTGTGTTTTCTTAGTCGCTTTCTTCTTTTTCGCCAATTGTTGCCTCTGTGGTTAGAATTTCTGCCAGCTGCTTGCTCCGGGCTCGAACCGAATTAATGGCAGCAGAAACAACCGGAACTGGTGAGATTATGTCCAGTATTTTGCCAGGGGTACATTTGACAGGAGTATTTGCATTAGTTTCTGCAGGCGGTTCAATTTGTTTTTCTGGTACAGTTTCACCTACAGTCTGCCAACTGCAGCCAGGTTGTTGATTGTCATCAGCTGAAGCTTTATTCAAACTTTGAGAACTCTCATCAGTATTTTGTTTATTTTCAACTGCATCAGAGACCTGAAGTATGATACTGTTTTCAGTCAAATAAGCGTCATCTGGGATAGCTGAAGGGTTAAATGGCACAATTCCTGTTGCCTTAAATGCCGAAGTTCCATTGTTTACAGTTGCAGACTTATTCCATCCTTCAGCAAGTAACTTGCCAAATTGTAATCTGGTGATTTTTCGCCCTGGGTTATTTTTAATGTATAAATTGCAAGCTGAGTAGTAGTTTAATTTAAACGATCTGAAAAAACATCTATCTAACGGTTGTAAAAATTGTGTCGTATGACTTGGTAAGCACAGCAATATGATGTTGTGGTCAACACAGTATTCTAGCATCTCAACGTTACTACAGTGTGAAGCATGACCATCAAGCAATAACAAAACTGCTCCTGTCGGTTTTCTGGGAACAAACTGATACTTAAGCCACTGAAAAATATGTCACTGTTGACATAGGCTGACTTTTCCGACATGTAGACCGAGGATCCCGGGGCATCCCATCCTCAAACTCTTGTTTTTTATTTTTGCCTTTCATTACGCAGGTAGGGGGAATAAAAACGCCTTCTGCGTTACAACAGGTTATAACCGTGATGGTTTCTCCCTTTTCACCGGAGCTGATACTTGCGATGTTTTTAGATCCTTTCTGAACAATGACATGTCCTGGCCTATTATTTAGCTGTAAACCAGTCTCGTCCATATTATAAATATGTCCAGGTTTATTGATGATATCGTTTTCGGTCAGAATATTTCCTAGCAGCTGAAAATAAGCCTCAACGTCTTTTTTGTTCATACCCAAGGATCGATTAACGGAGACCCCTTCTGCTTTTCTGACTGACAGCCTTGGGTTTCTCTGCAGAAATAACTTAAGCCATGGAAAACCAGCTAATCTCGATTCCTTATTAAAACGATGTTTAATGCCCAGCTGTTCGGCCAATTTGAAAGCCATACTTCGCACGTCGGTTCGAGTAGGAGCAAAACCGTTTCTTTGGAGTTTTATGATATGTTGGGCCAATTTTGCTTCAGCAGCTTCGCCTAATGTGGAGGAGGGTCCAAGAGGTCCTTTCTTTACATTTTTCTTCAATTTTCTTCTTCGTAGAGTGGTTGCCGGTACCCCAAAATTTCGAGCAGCATCGTTCACTCCCATTATATTTTTATTAACCGCTTCAATGGCTGCAGTTAACTGTTGTTCGGTCCAACTAGCCCTGGAACAACTTCCAGTGCGCTTGTATTTTGTAGGCATACTGAAAAAAAAAGAAATTTTAATAAGCCATCTCACCTCAAAAATATGTGAACCATCTATCCTCGTTGTGAGAGGAGAGATGGCGCACATCACAAACTAAACACGTTTTGAAATATGCGGAATTTTATGGTTATACATCAAAACTTGAATGTTTTTACTTACCTGAGACGATAGAGTGATTTAAATTATTATAAAATTTGATGTTCACTGGCGTGAAGAAGAAATTCGGGAAAATATTCTGGTCCCCACCGGATCACATATAAAAATATTTTTCAATAGGCTTTTAACCGGTAAACACAAACTGTACGGCGGCTTGTTTACTATGAACTGAAGTACTCCAGAGCGCAGCCGCTCATCTTCAACACTAGCGGTGGCGCTGTAAAACCATTGCACCATCTCACCTTCTGCGCCATCTATCCTCGATTTACCCTATAGAATAAAATATATTCAGGAAATAATAAGGTCATAATTTTTGTTAGTTATTAAAAACACATATTTTCATTAAATATACATCCTAATGCAGATACGTAACTCCATGAAGGGAATAGTGGTCCCCAAATTCTTGAAATTAAAGAAAAACGGTGGAAGCTACAGAAATAATTTACAGATAAAAATTGTTATTGGGAAAAAAACTATCTCTCTAGAAAAAATAAATAATAGTTTGAAAAAACTAAAAAACACGCTTTTATAGAAAATCAGACTGAAAAAATATAAAATAAGAAAAACATGTATTTTATTTAAAAAAAAACTTGGGGTGCATGGTATCATCTCGGCTAACAATTACCTGTGATCTGAGACATTTCTCACTTTACTGCCCTAGGTAATGTACTATATAATCATTGATACCATGCACCCCACGCTTTTTTTTAAATAAAATACATGTTTTGGCTTATTTAAAAAAAAATTGTGTGGTTTTCTATAAAAGCGTGTTTTTTAGTTTTTTCAAACTATTATTTATTTCCTACTTTTTAGTGTGTTTTTTTTATAGAAGCGTGTTTTTTTAGTTTTTTTTAAACTTTTATTTTTATAATTTTTTTGCAAATTGAAAAATGGAGTGATCTTATCAAATTAGGTAATTATAATCTCCGACGCGAAAAACCCCCACATACCAATTTTGAATAGAATCAGACCACAATCACAGAATTCGGCCGCTATTTTCAAGACGCCATCCAGAATTTTCAACTTTTCACAAAAGAATCATAATATTCGACACCAAAAACCCACACATACCAATTTTGAATAAAATCAGACCATAATTACAAAACTCGGCCGCCCTTTTGAAGCCGCCATCTTGAATTTTCCAATGTTTACAAAAGAATCATAATATTCGACCCCGAAAATCCCCATATACCAATTTTGAATAGAATCAGACCATAATCACAAAACTCATCCATCATTTTGGAGCCGCCATCTTGAATTTTTCAATTTTGACAAAAGTATCATAATTTCCAACCACGAAATCCCTCAGATACCAATTTTGAAGCGAATCGGACCATAATCACAAAACTCGTACGCCATATTGGAGCTGCCATTTTGTTTTTTTTCCACACAAAAATTCCTTAATGCATTATTACCGGAATTAAATACACCTGTCAAATTTCAGATCATTCGGATGTTGGGAAGTGGCCCAAAGGAGTCGGTTACAAAAAAACAAACAAACACACAAGTGAAGCTAATATAAAGCGTGTAAAAAAGATTTCTCAGACTAGATAAAAAAATATCATATTTTTCTCTGATTTTCAAGAATTTGTGTTCCTTGCCCCTTGCCGTGGGTTGAAAACATATTAAGTGTTATTACTGTTCCAATATACCTCAAAAAGACATGTCCAAAATTCAGGGACTCCCCTCCAATTTCATATTAAAGGCTCATTTAATTGAACGATAGATGATCTGTAAGTCTGTCTTGATTTTGAAACTAATATTTGAAATTCAGTTTCGCAATTCTAGCAATAGTTCCACTCAGGAATACGAATGAAGGAATTAAGGATGTATCAACAATTGAAGATTTGTATTTTTTTGATGATATGAACAGGATGTTCATGAAATTATACAGTGCGACTTTTCATAGCCACCCCCCTGTTAACTTTTGAACGTTTCGACGTAGAACAATGGGACACAAACCATTTTGAATGATATTTAATATCACCTATACTACTTTTTGACATTGGGATTGCTTGATAGATAGCGCAGAGAGGCATATCAACTTGAAAATTTCAAATGACACATAATTGAAAGATAGCTCAATTCTCTCTTCAATCTAGATTTTTTTGAATTTCGTCAATACATTTTTCCACAATATGCATTTGGAATGTCAAGTATTACAAAATTCGAAACGCATATCGAGCAATCACGATGTCTTCCATTCCAAAGAGTAATCGGTTCTGTGTCGAACCGTTTAAAAGTTAACAGGGAGGGGGGACTATAAAAAAGCCGCACTCGCAATAGTGATTCCGTAGAACAACCATAGTTGAAAGAAAAATTGAATTACCTTTCCAACGATTTGCGACTCTTTCAAAATTTTCAAGGTGATGTGCCCCCAGTGCCCTCTGTCGAGAAATTGAAATGTTTTGTCTCTCAAAAAATAGGACCGATAATACCATTCAATATATTTTATTTCTCATTGTTTCACATCGAACTGTTCAAGTTATCGACGAGGTAAGGTTACCATCCAGATCCGCACTTATACTTGACATTTCAAATGCATATTATGGAAAAACGTTTAAACTAAATTGAAAAAAAAAGGATCATTGAAAAGAGAATTGACTTGTCTGTTCAACGAACTGCCACTTGACCCCCACGCTATTTGGAAGTTTCAAGTTGATGAGCCCCCCGCGCCATCTACCGAGCAATCATATTTTTTTAAATTTCAGAAACTATTATCGGTGATATCATTCAGAACAGTTTTGTTCCATTGTTCTATGTCGAACCGTTCAAAAGTTAACAGAGGGGGCAATAAAAAACCGCACTGTGTAAGAATCATCTGCGACTGAAAAATAAATTCTAGTAAGTATCTGACAAATTGAAGAAAATAACTTTTCATTAAAAAATCTACCATGGAAAATATAGCAATTTTGTTAATTTCTAACAGAAAACAAAATTTTGTATCTTAAATTTTTTATTTCTGGGGAAATTTTAATTTTCGATCGAGAATTTTCCGTTTTCAATAGATTGATTTCTTTGTTTCATCTTTGATCATACTTTCACGTTCATCCATATCTTCCCCAACGTATTGATACAATGATAAACGATCATTGAGAATTTTTTATAGAAAACAACTTTTACAAACAACATTTATCTCTCTTGATCAAAGATATCATAACCAAAGAGTGATTAATATCCGATGAATAAAACATTACGTGATTTCATCATATTTGATGTTTTTTTTTTGGCTTTTATAATTTTTTTCAATCAAAGATGTTTCTCTTCGAATACTGAAAAGTATATTATTTCGTTGCGTACTTTTCTCAGATACTTCCCTATGTGTAATTAATCTGATTATTTCGCCCTTCAGAGTATTTTCCAGCACTCCTCCAAACAATATTTTTGATTCCAGAGCCTTCCCATTCTGGAGGAAAATGTACTGACTATTGAATCAAAGGATCAGAAAGGAATCAAAAGGCAACGAAGCTACGTGTTCAATGACGAAGGAGTCGAATTAATACATAAGAGTCCAGACGGATTGGAAGGAAAACAAATGTTCAAAAGAATTTGAAGTGGGTAATCTCGTCCAACAATAATGTATGTCCACATTATATCCCGAAAATTTTGAGTAACAACATCAATTCCAGTATGGAAAAACAGTGCATCTTTCATTCAAGTCACTATTGTTCACAATACTTGTTGAGGAAATTATGGATATTGGACTCATATATATTTTCCTATTTACTTTCAGGTCTCATGATGAACTGTTATATTTATTCATTATCATCAATAAAAAAACTAATTCATCACTTATTTTTTTCAGAGTAGAAATTTAGCTGATCAATTTTTCAAAACATTTTTAATGTTTCAATTCATTTTCTCTCACCATTCTCACCAATAGTGAATGCATACATTTTTAATATTTATTATCATTAGCAATATTCATCAGTGTTATTATGTATCAACCAAAAATAAACTATTCTTGAAATTTGAAGTGTCTTATTGGAAAAGTTCCTGCTACACGAACTAAATTCACCAATACGATTGAGTGTAGGAGGTTATTTCTGTGCATAAAACCCTTATCTTCACATTATGTTTCTACTTTCCACCTGAAGGATACTGAAAGCGTCTTCGGACGCACAGTGATCTGGCTTGGCCAAAAAACGGTCAAAAGTGGTCAAATTTGACCTCATAACATCCCCAAGCTATGCTTATCAAATATCCAATCAACCCCAAGGATTGAAAGTTAGTTCTTAAGGGTTACAGATGGCCGAATTTGCATAATTTTGAAGCGTAAGCACCATACGTCTGAAAAAAAAGTAAGAACAATTGATTGGCTATAACTTAGTCGAAAATCTATTGTGGGAGAAAACAGAAACATTAGCGTGTAGGGTAAGAACTGTGATTTCACTTAATGTAGAATAAAATATTAAGGCAATCAAAAATCTAAAAGAACCTCATTTTGAAAGAAGTTTGTACAAAATATCAAAGTTTTATAGGCTAGGCCTTTTAAGGTCCACCTTGGTCCGGCAAACTGGTAAATAGGTATCGTACCCCATTTTGGAGCCACCATTCTTTTTTTCTGAATGTTGACAATGTAATTATAATCTCCAACCAAAAAACCCCCACATACCAATTTTCAATAGAATAGTACCATAAATACAGATCTCGTGCGCCATCTTGGAACCGCCAGTTTCAATTCCTGAATGTTGACAATTTATTCATAATCTTCGACCCCAAGATTCCCCACATACCAATTTTCAATACAAGAGGACAATAATTTCAAATTTCGTTCACCATATTGGAGCCGCCATTTTGATTTTCAAAATTTTGACAATGTAATCATAATGTCCGACCCCGAAAACTCTCACAAACTAAAAAAACTCTTACAAAAATATCGTAATGCATTGTTACCGGAAAATGAACACTTGCCAATTCTCAAGTTAATAGGACCACTAGAAGTGGTTCTAATTCAGCTTGCAAGATTTGACCTAACAACTAACATACAAACATTGCAAGTTAACCCTTTCACTGTACGACCGGGCAAAAATAGATGAAAAAAATATTCTGTTAGATGGTTGCAGGTATAGTGATGCATATAGGCATACTTGATCGAAAAAATCTTAACAACCTCCTCCATTAACTTTTTACCACTTGTCCCCCCATAGGGACAAATACAGTTGAAGGAACTTATACTAAAAAAATTAAACACATTAAAATTAAAAGTTGGTTATCATTTCTTAGTAAAGCAATACCCCACAAACTTATATCTTGAATGAAATTTGTAAAAACAGTTTTTGTTGTTCTGAAAACATTCTGTTTTTGCTTTTCTTTACTCACTTCTTTTTTTTACGTTTGACCTCTGGTTGTTCAAAAGTGTTATTAGCGGCTTCACGGTTCTCAGTTTCCGTAATATTCATACCTACCAACATCTAATTTCTCTGAATCTGTCATGAATTCATCCGAATCATTTTCCCAACCGCCATCGCCATCATCCTCGTCCGGTACATCGGGTACATCTGAGTCATCGTCAGTCTCGAGGTAATGAAGAAGCTTCTGATAAGAAAGACCTTTACGAAACATTATATCTGAAGCAAAATACGTTCTGATATAATCACGAAACCGGAAATCAACAATTCCACGAAAACGATTTTCTTATGAAAATGAAACTATGTAAATCAGCATCTGCATTTGTGTCCATGTAGGGGCATGTTTTTTGAGAACAAAAATAAACAATAAAGCAATTCCGAAACACAAAAGCATTAATTATACATGAAACTATATTGTTTTTACTTACCGAAGATCGATTTCAAGTATTGTATATCACATAATATCAACAAAACTTTTTATCCACAAACTGTCGGCCACGTGCACATAACCTGATCAGTTAAAACCACTGTCAATTATTGGAATTTGTTGATACGATTTTTTCTCCAGAGATCGAGTTAACTGTTCTGTTACGTATATTAGTATTCTCTGGCTAGGTACAAAAGCATATAGTGGCGTAAAATTTCGTAGGACAGCATTACATGTATTAGAAAACGGTGTCCCTTCCAAAGGACAAATCCAGTGAAATATAAATAAAAGCTCGTAAAAACAAACACAACAGGCGATGGTAAACGAACAACTGATCATTTCACCTCAGTACTAAATGTCCCAATGATCTGATCAAATAAAATCAAAATATACTTTATTGTCGGAAGATAAATATCTTATTGACAAAGTCCAAAAATATGGTATATATCTATATATATATATATATATATATATATATATATATATATATATATATATATATATTTATATAAACAGTGGGGAATAACGGGGATCTTCAGTCAGCACAAGTGTTGAACTATGAAAAACTCTTTAATACGATGGACCGAGCTTTCGTTTCAATTTTGAAACTTCTTCAGGGTCCTAAAATATGTAAATGACATTATTGTGGAAAAAATACTTAAAATGAAGGAAGTACTTACAGTAATCTGAGTGGATGATAAATGAACATTAACTCAAAAAAAAAACGTAAAATATGTAAAAATTTGTCGGAATGGTGTTATATCTTTGACGCTTCGAGTGACATTGAAGGATTTGAAATGACAACCTATGATTAATCGTCAGAAAAATATAAAATATGTAGTGGGTGTATTAATGTTTATATTATATTCTTTGAGAATCATCAGTTTCAATCCATTTGTAGAAGATAACTGTAGATTTTGCTAAGATTTCCGATATCTGTTTTTTTGTTCATATTTTGATTGGATTTATTAATTTCAATCATTTCAAGAAATAATCTTTTAGAGAAATTTTTTTCTGAATGTAAAACTTGTGCTTCCTCGAATGATATTTTATGGCCTGTTTCAATAGCATGTTGAGCTAATGCACATGACTTCTTGTTGAGTCTTATATCACTTCTGTGAGAGATAATACGATTATTCAAAGTTCTTGAACTTGTACCAATATAGTTCAAATCACAGTTGTTACATGGTATGCTGTAGACAACATTTGATTTCTTCAAATCTGGTGTGGGATCTTTTAACCTCGTATTCAAATTTCCAATAGTCTTGATACTTTTTTGTGAGATTTTTATGTTACTTTCATTCTTGAATAATTTAATTATATTTGATGATAGAATTCCTATATTAGGAATTGAAAAATAGATTATCCTTTCATTGTTATTTTCAGAATTTTGATTATTTGTGTCATCATTATTAATTTGTCTATTAGAGTTGGTATTGAAAAAAATTCTATTAAGAAGTTTTTTGGGGTAAGAATTATCTGGTAAAATATTTCTGAGAATTTTAAAATTTTTGTTTTTCAATGAGGGATGAACCAACATCTCGATTCTTTTTTTGATGCAAAGAATCAAATTTATTTTCATTCTTTTTGAGTGGAAGGAATGATAGTTTATGTATCTTTCAGAGTTTGTTGGTTTTATATACCAATCTGTGATGAGTGAATTGTTATATACAGGTTTTTCACGATGAGGGTTAATTAGACGTTTCTGGCAAACCAGACAACGGATCAACCTGAAAATGTCACAGTATGCATACATTGATATGATCTACACGCCTGAAATATTTTAGACAATGCGGCGTTGCCGCTTCTACTATAAAGTAGCGGGTACTTTGATTTTTCAAAAAAAAACATATAATATCATATTATGATTTCTTATCACTTTGTCAACAACTTCATGTACTATTTTCCTATACCTATCTGTTACCGTGTAGAAGATATAAATTGATTTCGACTTTTTTTTTACCAAATATGTACTTTCATAAACGCTGTGTTACATCCCACACTATTATTTAGGAATACTCATTATCTCCACCCCGGCTAAACTACGTTCAGGCCGTTGTTTCGTTATCAAAAGATTAACCCTCTGGTAACGCCACTGGTTTGGATCAACTCGTTATTCCGTATAATTAGCCTAAGACGCTAAGGACGCTTCTAGTATATAAAGCCTATACTCGATTAGTCCTTTGTTGAAAAGTTGCTCGAAAAACTACAATTTTGTTGGGTATTAGCAGCAATTTATAAAAGAATTTATTTGCACTGAAGTTAACGGACACGAGCGGCTGTATCCATTACCCTCTTTCTAACACCCAGGGAACATAGGTTGTTTATTTGGGAGTATATACCGTTCGCCTGAACTCTATATCAATAAAAAGGCACTGGGAATCAAAGAAAACTTATATTCATAAAAAGAAATTATACATAATATAAAGACAAGAAGAAAAAAAAAAAAAATACACTGTTATCCTCAGAATGCCACTTTTGTGGTAACTTTCAAGAAATTATCAAAAAAAAACAAAATCTGTTAATAATGGAGATAAAAAAAAAAAAATAAAATGACTAAAGAACTGCACTCTCTACAAACATTTTCCTTTCAATCCTGTATAATCCATTCCTATCTTTATAGACTGAGTCACCTTTTTTAACAAATTTAAATTGACAAAATTATTGGATATGACTTAGATAAACAAACAAATAAGAACACCATGAAAACATTTAATATAGGTAACAACA